>CM021100.1:737762217-737873369 GCA_007115665.2 Sequoiadendron giganteum | reverse complement strand
TCCTTCCCTCTCTCAATCTATCCACCTTCCTTCTTCTCTCTCTAACTTCTCCCTCCCTTCCCCTCTCTCCTTCCCTCTCTACTCTATCTCTATCTCAACTCTCTCTACCTACATATATATCCCTCCCTCATCTTTCTCTCCCTCTCTCTCTCTCTCTCTCTCTCCTCTCTTAAGTCTCTATCTCCTCCTTCTGTGGACCCTTTAGACCATGTGCCCTCATCTTTCCACTCCTCTCTCTTTCCTCTCTCTGGCTCTCTGTCTCATGTCTCTCCTCCCCTGCCCTGTCCCTATCTCAGGTCTCTCTCTCTTTCATCACTCGGCTCACTCCTGTGTCTCTCTGCTCTACCCATGGCCCTCTGCCTTGACCATGGCCCTTAAGACCCTCTGCCTCTGTCTCTCTCCCACTTGTCCTCTCTCTTAGGATCTCCTCATCCTCTCCGTCTCTTGGGTCTCTCTCTCACTCACTCCTCCTTCTGTCTCTCTCTCTGCCATGTCCCTAGGCCACATGTGTAGGCTCTAAACCCTTAAACCACATTGCCCTTTGTCTCTCAAACTCCTCTCTCCACCTCCTCAAGTGTCTCCCTCCTGCCCTTTCCCTCTTGGGTCTCTCACTAACTCAAGTCATGTCTTGTCTCTCTCCTCTAGCTGACCCTCTGTCTCGTCTCTCTAACTCCGTCCCTCTCTGTCTCTCACTAGATCCTCTGTCTCTTCCCCCATATGCCATGACCCTAAAGGCCTAGGCCATGACAATAGACCCTAGATCATGGACCTCTCTATAGATCTCTCTCTCAAGTCTCTCCCTCCTACCCCATCTCTCTCTCTCAAATATCTCTTTCTCAGTCACTCCCTCTATCTCTCCCCCCTCTACCCTTAACCCTTAACCCTTAAACCCTCTACCCTCTCTCTCTCTCAACCATATCCCTCCTACACCCTCTCCCTCTCTCAAGTCTCTCTCTCACTCACTGACTCCTATGTCTCTCCCATATACCCTTAGCCATATAACCTTAAACCATCTATGTTCTACCCTCTATCTCTCTCCCACTCCCTCTCTCTCTCTCTCAAGACTCTCCCTCCTACCCTGTCTCCCTCTCTTAGTTATCTCTCTCACTCACTCCCTCTCTCTCTCTCCCCTCTACCCTTAACTCTAAACCCTAAACCATTAAACCTTCTACCCTCTACCCTTAACCCTCCCTCTCTCTCTATCTCTCTCAACCCTCTCCCTCCTACCCCCTCTCCCTCTCTCAAGTATCTCTCTCTTAGTCACTTACTCAATCTCTCCCCTCTACCCTATACTTGAAAGAGGGAGAGGGGTTAGCAGGGAGATACATGAAAGAGAGAGGGAGGGAGTGGGAGAGAGATAGAGGTAGGCATGGTTAAGGGTAGAGGGTAGAGGGTTTAAGGGTTTAAGGGTTTAGGGTTTAGGCTTAAGGGTAGAGGGGAGAGAGAGAGAGGGAGTGACTAAGAAAGAGACACAAGAGGGGGAGAGGGGGTTGGAGGGAGAGGGTTGAGAGAGAGAGGAAGGGAGGGATTTGGAGAGAGATAGAGGGAGGGAGGGTTAAGGGTAGAGGGTTTAGGCTTTAAGGTCAAGGGTGTAGGGTTTAGGGTTAAGGGTAGAGGGTTAAGGGTTTAATGGTTTAGGGTTTAAGGGTTAAGGATAGAGGATCAAGGGTTAATTATAGAAGGGAGAAATATAGAGTGAGTGAGTGAGTGAGTGAGTGAGAGAAAGACCTAAGAGAGGGAGAGGTGATAGGAGAGAGAGACTTGGGAGAGAGAGGGAGGGAGTGAGAGAGAGAAAGAGGGAGGGATGGTTAAGGGTAGAGGGTAGATGGTTTAAGGGTTAAGGGTTTAGGGTTAAGGGTAGAGGTGAGAGAGATAAAATTGAGAGAGGGAGAGGGGGTAGGAGGGAGAGACTTGAGAGAGAGAGGGAGGGGAGATATAGAGACACTCCCTCATTCCACCTCTCTCTCTCAAGACTCTCCCTCCAACCCCCTCTCTCTCTCTTAGGTCTCTCACTCACTCACTCACTCACTCCCTCTATCTCTCTCCCCTCTACCCTTAACCCTAAACTCTTCAAACCTCTATAATATACCCTTAACCCTCTACCCTCTATCTATCTCCCACTCACTAACTCATTTAATTTAAAAATCCGATGAAACCTTCCGACAAAAGCTATATAATCAGATGTATCATCGAGCACTAGTGAAAATTTTCATTTTTAAAAAATTTTATCCCTGAAATTCATCGGAATTTTGACGAACCATTTTTTTCGTCCATGTTTCGACAAAGATATTTTGCCAAAATTTTGATGGACCTGCAAAGTTAAATTATAGCGGGCATAAATAAAAATGAGCTCGACTATTTATCATGACATTGTTTTGCTCGACAATTTTCTTGGGGAAAATCAGAAGAAACTCAAGAAGATATCGCTAGGTTGAGGATAGTCATTGTACTTTTCTAGAATTCATTTGTGAAGTCAAATTTGTACTTCCAGGTTTGAAAATCATATTTTAAAGCAACATCTCATTAGATTTCATTTTTAGTCTTGTGCATTTTTAGAATTTCATTTCTAGATTTTAGACCTAACTTCACAAATTCTTTACAAGGGAATTGTTTATAAATGATGGAAAATTCTTATGGATTTGGACAAAGATTATATTTGCAAGGTTTCAATCTTAACCCTAATGATCAATTTTCAATAGATTTGGGAGCCATAGCTAGATAATATCAAAGGTGTTGGTTGTTTTTCACTGTAACCAAGTTTATCTTCTAGACACATAGCATATAAAATCTGAGATAATTCTTCCTTACAATACCATCAATCTATATTCTAGCCCAATACTACTTATCAAATCCTTATTTGAAAATAGTAACCTATAACCTCACTCAAGCATTTTAATTAATTCCTTGAATTAAAGAACAAATGAGAATTACACACACCATAACAGTGAGATGAACAAAATAACCCTTGATCATTTTATTCAAGATAATAATATATTCATACAATGGAGATACATGACCTTGAAATGGGTAATTTTCATTCAGATGCTAGTACTGTCTTGAAAATTAAGTACCCATGAAACTAAAACCTACAATAGAATGACACGAAACCTAAGAATAGTATCTTCACTATAATATCAAGCTCTTTACAAATTCGCTCTGCAACTTCACTTAGAATCGATCTAAAGATATCTAACTTGCTAACTCATATTTCTAGTCCTAAAATCCTTCTTATAGGGAAAATGAAGGAGCAACAAGCATCAGACCAAAAATACACCTGTCACTAGTCACTTGGACCGCCTTATGACATTTAAAAAATTGGTTACAACAGCTGAGTCTCTAGAGAATCTTCTTGTTCATCCCGTCCACTGGAGAATAACTGTTGCATTTTCCAAAATTCAAAAACTTGCACCAAAACTCCCACCAAGACATAGCCAAAATTTGTTATAACCATAACCGTTGAGTTGATACCTGTCGGTTGTAGACTCGGTCCTATTTCTTGTTCAGTTAAGTACTTTTCTACGCATCCTTGATATTCCTCATCTGTTGGCCAATTAAAATTTACCAACTCATTTACCTTGGCACTACAAGGTGTATACTTTACTGCTACTTGATTCGCCTCCCTTTCAAAAGATTCCAAAAATGTGCTAGTGTTAATGATTTTATCCATACTACTCATCAACATGTCATAATCTAAGTCATCACAAATCAATTTGATTTGTGCATTGATGACTTCATCTACCCTGTCCTACCTTTGCTATAGTGATCTAACATTTCCTTGGGCATCTACAATATCTTATAAAGATGTGTCACTCCAGTCATCGAAACTCTTTACCAAATCATTAATCCTCCCGTTGAAATCATCAGGTAAGGCCTGGAAACCTTGCAGTGACTTCACAAAGTCTTGAGTAGGCCTTAATTGTTGAGGCCTATTAGCTGCATTTTGAGAATTTTATTTCCAGATTTTGTTGTGCAAGTTCAATATTCTAATTTTAGGAGTCTAACAGTTGGAAATCATAGTAAAATCATAATTTAATAATTTATGGAATTAACATTTGAAAGTGTTTTTTGAGGTCATTAACTTCAAACTATCTTCTCTTTTGCAGGGGTGGTTGCATGCTGAATTTTTTTGTGTAAAATATCATAATTATTATATTTTGTTACCTCTGTATGATTAAAAATTATTGGAGTGTGATTTTGATATTTTTTGAAGATCTAAATATTCAAGCCCGGTAAAGAAAAATCATGTCAGATAATATTAGTCCAGAAAAAAATGAAGAGTCACTTGATAGATTGTGGGCTAGATTCAGATGAAAGGGTGATGAGAAATGTTATTGTCCTTGCAATAATTGCAAGGGCTTAAAGACAAGAAGACTTTTAATCACAATAGCCGAGAAACATTGTAGGCAGCATGGTCACGTTGAAGGGGGGCATGGTTATCATCCATTGGTAAGTTGTTTATTATATGTTTTTATATTGATTGAATTTGTAAATGTTTATATTGTTTTAACATTTGATATATATATAGATAAAATCACTTGATCATGATCATGGTTTATAATGTTGACAATGATTGTTCTAAGTATTTGTTTACATCAATCTTCTTTAACGTAGTAGCATCTCGTTTGTCTTATTTTTTGCATAATGACTTATATGTTTTTTCATTTAATAGTCATGTGCATGAATTTATATATATTGCAGTAAAATTGTTATAATAATTATGTAATGTTTATGTTCATTCAACTAGGTAAGTACCAGCTTAAAGATATGAATGTATACATTGGGCCTCTTATCGATGAGTTACTAAAGTTATAAAATGGTGTGACTATGTATGACGTATCTAGACCAATAGGACAAAGACAATTTGAATTCCATGCAATGCTTGTATGGACAATTCATGATTCCCTAGGGCTAACACATTTTTCTGGTATGTTATAATGTTCGACTACATGACTTTAATGATATTTAATTTTATGAATTAGATATCATGCATGTTTTTTAAATAATCTATTCATTATATATAATTATAAAAATTGACATATTTAATCCAATTATATATGATTCGTAGGTCTTCAAACAAAGGGAAAATTTGCATGTCCAATTTATGGTCCAAATATGAAATCTCATCGTTCAACAAGTTTAGGAAAGCATGTGTTTGATGAGTATAGGCACTTCCTCCACAAAAATCATAAGTATCAAACTATTGAAAAACATATTTTCAATGGGAAAGAAGAGACTACATCAAAACCACGAAGAATGACACCTCGCCTGTGGAAGTTGGAATATAATAGAATTCATTGTCAAAGTTATATATTCAATCAAATTGTTTAATTATCATTTATGATATGTTTTGAATTTATATTTTTATATTGTGTTGTGTTTACTCATGTTTTAATTGACAATGATTATCATTGTTAATTTGTTTAAATTATATGCTTCATGAAGGTCATCAAGGCATTAATGGTCGGCTTCCACAAGGACTGAAAAGTTATCCCAGACAATTTAGTAGGTTGCCCTACTATGAGCAGCTACAAATTGTGCATTTTTTTGATACAATGCATATCGGAAAGAATATGACATAAACGTTATGGAAAATATTGGATGGAAGGCATGACAAAGAAAAAAATGTCAAAATTTGTACTGGTATTCAGTAAGCCAGTCATGCAATAAAAAATTTCATTCAATTAAATAGCGATGGAGACCAAATTAATATGAGTTCCCTTCCTTGGTTATTAATGGAGCATCAAAACAATTCTATAAAACAAGTCATACAAAAAATTCGATTTCCCACAGGATTTTCTGTGAACATAAACAATATCATAACAAAGAAAGGTGAATTTGGGTCAGGGATGAAAATGTATGATTGGCATACCTTCATTAAGGTAATTATTCTGGTATATTATATATATATTTTTATACTGCATGTACTTTTTAGTGTATTATTTTTACTACTTTTGGAAAAATATTAATGAAAAGATCATTTTATAATTGTTGTAGTACGTTCTACCTCTATCTCTCCCAGACAACTTCGACAACAATGCCAAGCAAGTTATATATGATCTTGGAAAATACATGAGGTAAGTAGCAATATTTATTCAATTCATTATATATTTTTGTTAAATCTCATTAATATATTTGTGCCTTGAATCACTTGTAGATGGTTGTCATCTAAAGAAATCCATAAAGAAGATATAAATTATTGGAAGAGAAAAATTTCTCGTCTAATGTGTGAAATGCAAAAGGGTCTACCTTCGACATTTTTCAATGCACAAGAACACTACCTTATACACCAAGTTGAGGAGATTGAATTGTGTGGACCTATAGACACAAGGTCAATGTGGATGGTTGAGAGGCACTTGAAAATTTTGAAGGTTTTGGTTAGACAAAGATCACATCCTGAGGGTTCTATGGTGGAGGGATACATGGTATACCAGACCATGGTGTACATTATTGAATATCTTCCTAAGTTTGCAGCAAAGATCCATATAGATCATTTGGGATCACAACTTCATTAACAAATTCAAAGGGGAGTACCTGATGGGGAAAGGTAGATTGAGGAAAGTGATAGGTAATTATAAGATGGTCATGGAGATTAATTAGAATATATTTTATATTTGGTTTTTATGTATATTGTACTTATTTAATTATTAATCTTCAGTACTCATCAATTATAAATTAAGGTTGTATACCATGGTAATTAAATAATTATACGTTGTTTGTAAATTTCATTTTTTTTTGATACAGTTGGTTGAGAGTGGGATGCACTACATTTGTACGTCGTAAATAATATTGATTGGATGATGGTATGGATTGAACAATGTCAACAATTTGGTCATGCATTAACATGGGAAGGTGTGGCTTCATTGGTTAAAGAAGCTCATCGTAATGGAGATTTCAATATTACACCAAGGGAAATTGATTTAACATATGGTTTAAGAGATAAAAGGGTATGTATACATATATTAATCACCCATATTATTTAATTATTTTCAATTATATTGATGTATATATATGTTGATATTTTTTTCTTTGCATACATTCGGCCAAGAATAAATATGTTTATCAAATGATGATATTGCAATAAGTTTTACATTTTTGACATATTGCAGGTGAAACACCACAAGGCTATGTGGTGCAATGGTCATAAAATTTGAATAAAAAAGTTGGATGGCATGAAAAAAACTTGTGATTCTAGGATAACTGCAGTCTTCCAGGTGACTAATGTTTCATCTAGAAGCAACATACATCCAAAAGTCTAAGAAAATCAATACTATGGGATTTTGGATGATATACTTGAGTGTGACTTTAAGTCCTTCAAATTAGTTTTTTTTGTTGTCCTATGGTACAGGCTATGATTGAATGAAAATGATCCCGAGAGAACTATTATTGAACATGATAATGGATTTACGATGGTTAATACAAGGTATTTTGAGCAAGCTAGAAATGAGCCCTATGTTCTTCCAAGGCAATGTGAGCAGGTATTTTACTCAGAGGTTCCAGGTAAAGAGGTTTGGTCATATTTTGTTAGACAAGATCCAAGAGTAAGGCCGATAAATTATAATGTGGTGGAAGAAGAAGAATTGAAGAAATAGAAGATGATGTAGATGATGATCAAGATCAACAGTTAGTTGATGATGTGTCTGATGAAGATGTCGAAGAGGAGGAACTAGATCATGATGATGTAGGAGTTGATTTTCATGAAGATGATATCCGTGTGGATGATGACATTATTGAAACTGATATCAATGATGATCATGATGATATGACCAATCCTTACAATGTTGAATCTGAATCAAATGATACAGACAAAGATTTGGATGAAGAAGAAGATCAATGACATTGAAATGTATGAGTTATGTGATTGTATTATCTATTTGATATTAATTTCCTAATAGAATTATATTTGACTTATGTGGTTATATAATTAATTTATGATGTTTTTAATTTTAATTATATTTGAATTATATTAGAATATGTTCAGTTAACAGATGTAAAAAATAAAATGGATAAACCAAAAGATGAAATAATGAGACCACTGTCTTGTTGGGTGTATGGAGTGTAATGAAGATCTATAAAAGTGTAATCTATGATGGCAATAATTCAAAGTGTTTGGCACACATATGTAGTTTATAAATTTTATAAATGTGCAAGTAAATGACTGAAAAAGTCTACTTGAGATAGAATGAAAATCCTAGTTATGTGATTCATCTTATTGATCCAATTAATACTCTTCAGTTATTGTGATTGACTATAAGGGTTTAATCTTTACTAGAAAAAACCAAATAATCACATCACACAAATACAGCTAATGTGTATCAGTAAACTAAATATATATATATATATATATACTTGATATATCAATTTAAACAACAAAAAAGTATCAAAATGGAGACAACCAGATAACTGTATAATTCCACAAAAAACTGATACCAAGATTAAGCCACAAGTTCAGACATCTTTATTAACTTCATCAAAATTCATACATGCATCTGAGTCTTTTAAAGAAAAGTTTGATTGCAAATTATCTATTGTATCTTTCTCCTATCTGCCTATATCTGTTTTACATTATGAAACAAATATAAATATATCAAAATTGTGAAAGGGCACATCCTTTGAGAAATGTCTTTTTCTTAACAACAATAACAAACTAGAAATTATGCTCTATTAAGCCATAAATAGATGTTTGATAGATAATCTCGGTAATCTGGCCACTTGTGTGTATCAGCATCCTCCAGTGCATTCCTTATGGCTATCTCCATTTCGAACATCTTCTCATTCTGTTCACATGCCCTGTCCATTGTTAAATCATTTCCTATGGTTGTCTCTAGAAGTGTTTGCATCATCATCTCACATTCCTTCATCCATCCTATGGTAATAGACACTGTTTTACTCCCATTGGTTAAGTACTTGTCCACCCATCTTTGATACTCTTCATCTGTTGGCCATTGAAAATTCACCACCTCATTCACCTTAGTATTGTAAGGTGTGTACTTCACTGCAACTTGATTGGATTCCCTTTCAAAAAACTCTAAGAATGTGTTGGTGTTAATTATTTTATCCATACTATTTACCAACAAATCATAGTTTGAATCATCACAAATCAATTTGATTTGTGCATCAATAACTTCTTCTACCCCATTCTGCCACTGTTGCAATGTCTTAGCATTTCCTTCTGCATCAATAATGTATGGAAAAAATTTATCATTCTAGTCATCAAAGCTCTTTATCAGCTCCCTAATTTTTCTACTCAAATCATTAGGTAGGGCCTGGAATCCGTTCAATGATTTTACAAAGATTTGAGTAGGATTCAATGACTAGGGCCTGTTGTTCACATCAAACCTAGAATATTTTTACATAATATCCAAATCATTGGCCCTAGGAATCCATTTCTCAGCCAAAGAAAAAACTATTTCCTGATCCCTATTGATATTTTTTATTCCATCCAAGAATAAAGAATACAAAGAATGTATAGATGGTAATTTACCATTAATATTTTCATTAAGATTCCTCAAAACTCTGTCAACCACCTCACTTTGTTTGGAAATTGCATCATCCTCACTTTCCTTTAAGGCAACTTGCAATTTTGTGATCCTATTCAACATTTTCTTCTTCAACTGGCCCTGGTGTAGTATTGAGAGTAGGTGCCTAGATGGGGGAGCCCAGAGTTGAAACAATTAGAGTAGTAGTAGGGACTTCTGCAATAGAAGGTAATGCTCTGATACTAGGAGCACTGGAGGATTCTCCCACCTACCCATATTTCAACCTATCTACTTTAGATTGCAGCTCAACATTCCTTTGTTGCGTCCTACTATATTATACAATTATCATATTGTATTTCTCCATCAAACTCTTCTTTTTAGCCTCTTCTCTCTTAGCTATCTTTTGTGCCAATTTGGCCACATTTACTGTCAGGCTTGTAGCTTTTGTTGTTGAAGTTTTAGAAGCTCTCTTGATGATTAGCCCTCCCCTTAGGTGTGGGATAATATCAGTTACATTTGGCTTTCTTCCCTGGGGTTCCAATGCCCATATGGCTAATTTTCATACTCCTCATTGAAGGAAGAGTCCTGTAGAGCTACCTTAACCTCTTCTTCACTATTTTGTATAGGGTGCTTGGACTGTAAGATAACATTGAATACAATCGTATTAGCTATGTCCTATTCAGGAAAAAGTAAGACACTAGCCTAAGTCACAAGTCTTCTTCCCTCCTCAGGAGTGATGCCTTTGAATTCTTCATTAATTTAGCCTTGACCTCATCATCATTCTCCTACTCAGACCTATTAGACCTTGATTCTCTCCTAATCTTTCATTTGTTCTAGTACTCTTCTAGTTTCATCCTCCAAACTAGTTGCAAGAATCCAAGAGTCTTTACAAATGCATCATCGTCCAAGAATGCCTTGCAAGCCTCCATCTTGGCATCTTGTACACATTTCCCCTATACATCCATGTCAGAAAGCACCAATTGTGTTGATTTAGGAGGGGAAGGGATACCAACCTGCATGTCCTGATCAGTCACAATTATCTCATCCATCAGAGTTTCCTGTGTTTCCTCAAATCTCTCCCTCTTAGGACTTGGATCTTATGGTAACATTGTGGGATCACCTCTTGGTGGTGAATTTAGATCCACAATCCTTATCCCTCTGGGTGCTCTAATCTTTGGACCCAATTGTGATGATGCTTGCATGATTTGTTTTCCCTTCTTATCCCCTTCATCCTCATCAATGCTCATATTCCTCTTTCTCTTGTATAGAGGCCTTTCAACTGGTGGCTGATAAGCTGGCCTTGTTTCTTCAGGCCTCACACACAGTCTTTCTATACCAAAATCTAATTCTGAATTGACCCTCTTGGTCATCAAGGTGCCCATGATATTTTTGAAATTAGCCATTAAGAAGTCTATTCTCTTGTGAAATGGAGTGAACTCCATTAATCAATCGTATTTTGGATCCATTTTATGTATTATAGCCAGCAAATTTTCATATGAAATCCATTTTTCTTTATTCAAATCAAACTCATTTCTGATTAGGTCCTCAGGAAAGTTGAATTCATGTGAAAATTTTCCACCTTTAATTTTTTGTCTGAACAATGCAAAGAATCCTCAAGGTCATGTTGTCTCCTAGGACCATTCCTCAAATTGAAGTCATCAAAAAACCTTCTGAAGTGGACCCATCCTCCCTTGGAACAAACAAAATCAGGAGCAACAGTGTAGTCAGGGAAGAAAGTCCCTTTTCCTTTCTTTGTTAGGTTTTCCTCATGAATACAACCTAGTTTCCACATAACTTTGGCAAACCTCATCCTTGATGGTACATTAAAGGGGAGGATATGAGGGGTTCCCTAGAAACCATACACCCTCAAGACAGTGCTTATAGGGTACAAGATGATATCACCCCAATTGTGACACACTTTTAAATTAGGCTTCCTCACCTTCAGTTAGAGGAAGTCATGCAAATCTTTAGGGACTCTTGGCACATTTACCACCAACCAAGCTCTAAGTCTGGAGGAAAAGCAGTTATCAAACTACATAAAGCTGGCACCTCTCTTGTTGTAAGACAATCTACACTCCACACCTATACTGGTAACCTTTCTCCATTCACTTCCTTCCTCAACTCCTTTTTTTCTAAGAAGAAAACAACATTCTTGTATAATAACATATGTATCAATAGGGAGTACCAAAAAAAAGGAGTGCCAATATCCCCCACATGTAGCTTCATCAAACCCTCATGCATCTTCACTGACAGGAATGATGCAAAGTCATATACCACAAAGAAGTTGGGATGCTGAAGCTGGGCTCCCATAAACATGTACACAACTGGCATCACAGTATTAGGATTGAACCCTAAAATCTGGCACAATGAATAAAATATTGCTAGGAAGTGATTGGAAAAACATCTCAACCTGAAAGGCTCTTGGTCATTTGGGCTGATAAGAATTGTTGAACTGCCCAACCTAGCCTAGTGAGGAGGAAGCAACCTCAATCTGAAAAGAGGCTTTAACCTTTTGTACTCCCCCTTCATCTCCTCAAAATCTATTTGGACTAAGAAAGGGCTATACTCAATCAAATCAAAATCTGTCAAATCTCATCTGCATTTATGCTTAGCAGAATTCCACCATCATTATCCCTTATGACCCTTGTCATAGGATCATACCGTGTTGCCACTACTTTGAGCAAGTCAACATAAGGGAACACATTTGGCACTGTTAGTTTCCCCATGTCATATCTCTAGGAATTAGAGAATGGGTGAGGTAAGTTTCATTTTCCATACCACAGCCTAAACATTTCAAGACCAGTCATAGGAATCCTAGCATCCGCAATGTTATAATTTCTGCACACTAGACCTTCACCTAGAGTCTTTCCATTCATTAAAACCAAACCACTCTTCTTGTCATTTGTTGACAATGGGAGTTGATCCAGGAATTCATCATACAAATTACTCTTCAAATAATCAACATGGCCAGAGTGCAGCTTTGGTGGTGCCATCTTGAGCAACTAAGGCTTCTTTTAAAAAATTAAATCCTCGAAGAAACTAGGGGTACGTAGAACATAAAAATTCAACACAACTATGTAATTCCAATAATTCAAATGAACCAGTAACCCTATGACAATAATTAACAAAACCCCTTGACCAACACAATATAACCCTTTGCAAAGACACAGTCAAATTAACCCAACAGTTTAGAAAATAACTCATAAGATTTCACGCCTTACAAAGAACCAAACTCCAAGGTGATCGCTCGAAATTTTTTATCTCTGGCTCTAAAGTGCTTGGAAAATACTTGAATGCTTTTGTGATGAAGATAGAAAAAGAGCAGATACTTTATGTCAATTGAATTGAACCAGTAGGCATCTCGTCTACCATTAAAGCTCATTTGCATGCCACGCCAATAGCTCTGATCGCATTTGATGCGAATTTAAAGTTCAGTCGTCAATATTTTATTTTTGTCACATCATCAAATGACCATCTTCAAAAGGGCTATCAAAATATCCATGTCACCATCAAGGGCCCACCACAGAAGCAACGCCAAAGGAATACATGTGGCACCCACTCATGATATCGCGATCACTAAACATCCTGCATCTTTGGATCATGTGATGGCGAGCAACCATTGATTCCTACCATCGGTGATCATGTTCACTCACAATAGTCGGCAGCACCAAACATAATGGTCGAGCAAATTTTTACCAAGATTATAACATCACCATTGATCTCGAGCATGTGCATCTCGTAGCTATTCGAGTAACCCACTTTATAATGTATTTAAGTCCAACACAAATATTAAATGCTTTATTAATCCCTTTTTGACATCGGTGGCTTGGGACACGTGGTGCTAACCCATGATATCACAATCACCAAACAACCAATGGTGATGTCATCGTGAGATCACGGGGAGTGGTTAGGATCAATCATAGGAAGATCGATAGTCATTAAAAACACAGCAATTAGTAGCACCAAACATAACCATTGAGCAATTTTTTACCAAGATTATAACATCATCGTCAATCTCAATCACGTGCATCTCATAGTTTTTTTAGTAACCCACTTTATAACGTGTTTAAGTCTGACACAAATATTAAACACTTTATTAATCCCTTTTCGGCATCAACGGCTTGGGACACATGGTGCTCGCCCATGATATCGCAATCACCAAACAACCAGTGGTGATGTCATCATGAGATTGCAGGGAGCGATCAAGATCAATCGTAGTAAGATCGATGGTCATTAAAAACACAGTAATTAGCAACACCAAACATAACCGTCAAACAAATTTTTACCAAAATTATAACATCATCGTCGATCTTGAGCACGTGCATCTCGTAGCTATTTTAGTAACCCACTTTATAACGTATTTAAGTCTGACACAAATATTAAACACTTTATTAATCCCTTTTTGGCAACGACATCTTGGGACACGTGGCACTCACCCATGATATCACAATCACCAAACAACTAGCGGTGATGTCATCACGAGATTGTTGGGAGCGGTTAAGATCAATCGAGATCAACGGTCATTAAAAACACCCCTTGCAAAATAAAACAACTATTATAAGGGAGAAGGGGACATCGCCTAGGACAACGATAAATGATGGCTCAAATTTGTTCTTAAAGCACGGGGCACAGACCGACCCATACTTAAGAAATAATAAATTCAGGCAAAATAACCTTTTTGCCTATGCAGATTACGCGACCATCGGATGAAGTGATTTCAATCTCGACCATTGTTCGTAGACCTCGCAAGGTTTCTACTAATGTCATAAATATGGTGTGAGGCATGTGAGATGTTGCCATCTATCACATTTGATGGTGGGAACTAGTTTCTCTTGTTGATCGATGATGAAGGCTGATGCTGATAGTTGTTTCTGTACAGATGCATCATGGTCATTCGTTGCTGACCTCGTGCAATAAAAGTTGTAGTTTCAATAATGTTGCGAGGTGTGTGATTTGGTGATGCATGGACTCCAATGTTGTGTGCTGATAACAAAGGTGGGGCCCATTTTTGTGCTAATATGGTGCTCGGTAGGTGAATATCCTATCCATTTGGTGAGTGGAGGGAGAACATGGCATTTTCAAAATATTTTGACTAAATATGAGTTGATCTCCTGGCTAATGTTGTGATTGATCAACGAATCGTATTTAAAAATAAACTGGTATTGTACTATATCCATTTTATCTCACACGAGTGAATAGGAATGGTTGAGTTCGACTCTTCCTGCATAATTAAATGCTAAAATTTGTAAATTAATATTTCCATGTTGTATCTTTACATTGAGGAAGAATTGCTTGGTATCGAGTGAAGCAAATTGTGGTTACAATTTCTCAATTTCGCTACCTTGGATGTTCTGTGATCGAAACCGTAAGTAGCACGTACACCAGTTTTTGTAAATTTAGAAGATTTTATGGTTGCTTGATGGGAAATTCATGATTGTTTCTTGTTTTTGTTCTTGAAGAATTGATTGAATAGATTCACTTTTAGAGCTTGTTTAGATAATTGCTAGGGAATTTTGAATATTGAAGAATTTTCTGTGAAGGATAAAGGAGAAAATTGTAATTATTTGCTATCTGAAAATAAGAAAACCCTAGTTCGAATTATCATTGTCTAGTATAAATGGCACCCAAGGTCCGAAGTTCTGGTTCTGAAACCACTACTAGGTCTTTATCCCAAGATATTATTGATTTGTTACAACCCTCTACTAGCAAGAATCAAAAGGGAAAGGTTTTGTTCTATGGGCCTCGAATCTTGGAAGGATTGATAGACAATCAATGTGTAATTCAAGATGTCGAGTTACCATACACCAAGTGGTAGTTGTTCTCCAATTGGTTTGGGAACAGGAATTTGTTGGTTCCTTTGTGTAACCCTTGGAGGTTAGACCTAGGTAAATTGGTGGTTCCTAATGTTTATATGGATGTAGATATTTTAAAGGACATTGTTGCTAGATATGACCCTATGGCCCAAATTGTCAGTACACATGCTGGTGTGCAGATGATTAAGATAACCAAAGAAAAAATTGTAGAGATTTTCAAATGGCACGAATGGAGTAAGGATATAGTTCCTGTCAACTTGGAGGTTTTCATAAGAGAATATAGAAATACTAAGGGTTTGTTCAGAACATCCTTTTTAAGACCTCATTTGGTAATCTCGGGAAGAGGAAAAAATTAGAAGAAGGTAGTAACTAGTAGGAATGAGTCTTAACCTTTTCATGTGGACTATTTTTCCAGTTATTTCAAGAAGGCTATTTGTGCTTTATGCCAATTTATGGGAGTCATCTTAAAGAAAACTTTTTCTACCGATATTATGTATATGGCAGTAAATCTCCAACACCCAGGTTTTAATGTAATATATGATTTTGTCACTTATTTGGCAGAGAAGATGCACACAGGTCTGGTAGCCCTAAAGGAGGGGAAGAATTGGATTGGATTCAGATGGTATTCCTTGTTAATCCACATGCTTATGTATAGGGGTTAGATTGTGTTTGAAAAAGATATGGAATTAAAGAAGAAGGAAGGAAACATTGAAATGCCTATCCAATATTGGACTAGGATTCTTGACATGCATGATCATAAGTTTGATTATGTAACTTTCCATAATGTCTTTGGATCTAAATTAAGGGAGGCTCTGGTTCATGACTTCTTGAGGCTGATGGAGAGAAGGCCTGAATTGAACATAATGCACAATTGGGGAGACATTATCCCCTATCATAATACCACAATTTTCAGGGTTTTTGGCACTAATTTCAATCCAATGTTTCTACCAAGGGAGGTGCCCCTTAGAATTAGATTTTTTGAAATCATGAGGCAGTTGAGGGGTACTCAAGAACTACACTTGTTAGTTGAACAAAAGAAAGGTTCTTTCTTCCCTGAATATACAACATTTTCCGATTTTGTTATGGCAAAGGGAGGATGGGGGGAGTTGCATAAATTACTTGGTCCTTATAAGCTAAGGACTGTGCACCCTAAGAATCATGATCCTGAGGGTTTTATCTCTCAAATGAAGGAAAAACATCGGATAGGAGATTTTGTCCACAACTTCTACTTTCCTGAGGACACCATCAGGAATATTTTTGATTTGAAATTACAAGATGACAGAAAGGCACTATACATTGCCTACTCTAAAATGGTAAAAAGTAAGCAGGATAAAATACCTACTTTCAATCCCATACCTAATGCTAAAGATGAGTTTAGCAGGGTAATGTATGCTATTGATAATTTTGAGAGCTTGGTTGGGGTTTTGAAAGATGAAAGAGTTGCGGAAGAAAGGGGAAAATCACAAACCATCGAGGAGTACCCTAAGGTAAAGGAAGATGAGAGGCCTACTTATCAGCCCCAAAAGAAGATAAGGGTTTTTTCTAGAAGAAAGGGAAGTAGGGATGAAGATGTTGCTAAAAATATTACACCATATTCTTTAAGGCAGTCAATACCAAATGTTGTTGATTTGGATTCTCCTCCATTATTTCAAAATAGGCTTGCCCACCATCACCAAAGAGGCAGAGGGTTGAAAGAGTAAAGATTATTGATTGTGATGGTGATGAGGATGATGACATTATTGTCACTCCAAATGAAATGAATCCTGAGATGCCATTGGAACTAGTTGACATTGCAACAGGTATAGGTACAACTTGTTTGAGGTTAGGAAAAGATGAAATCAAAGGAATAACAAGCAATGATGGCTTGAGAATAGAAGCCTGCAGAGAGTTCATGATGGATGACTCTTTTATTCATACTGGTACTTTTAAATATTTTGTGTGGAGAGAACATTCTGCATTATATGTTGAGAAGGTGGCACATGAGAGAAGTTTGCATGCAAAGCTCCCAAAGAAGGTAATTCAAGCTAAGGTCAAGGAACAAATGAGAGACAAATTCAAAGCAATAACACTAGATCAGGGTTAGGAATTGGTACAAAAAAGTGGAGTATTGCTACTCCCTAAATGGGATATCATTGATGTTTTGGTGTTTGACACTATAAGAAGGGATAATAAACCACTTCTTTCTACTGAAGAGGAGGCTACATTGGCACTGAAGGGATCGACCTTTAGTGAGGAATGGGATGCATTGGCAATCTGGTCCCTATCCACTGGCTCTAAAAAGACAATTATTGCAAAACCTTCTGACTTCAGTGGTCACTTGGTTGTGAGGAGAGTTGATAACACCCCAGCATTGGAATCTGTTGATATGGTCATGAATGGTTCCAAATTCACTAGAGCAAATGTTGAAGATTTTACCAAGGACCATGATACTTTGAGAGGCCAATATAATGACATTATTATTGAATATAATAAGAGCCAAAAAAGGTAGTAGAGTTAGAAACGAAATTGGATTTATTGAGGCAACAAATGGATACCATGAAAACTCAAAAGCAAGAAATTTCTAGCCACACTATTCCCGACCCACCAGTAGAGCAGTCTCAACCTCCTGCACAAGCACAGTCTTTGGCTATTGTTACATATAATATGGGACAAGTGCCTATCTCTATTGATAGGGCTACTAGCCCTGGACGGGGACTTTCTAGGGAGAAACTAATTCATTAGGTTGAAGAATATAAGGAGATGGTAAAGAAAAAATGGGATGCAGAAGGGAGAAGCAATGCAGTGATAGTGGACATTGTTTTGAAACATTTAAATAGATGGGTCCAGAGTAAGCTAAACAGTTTTCATGCAAATTATGTCCTAATGTTGCACGCACTAAAAATGTTTCCAAGGGATAAAGAATTGGCCATCCCATTGCTAAAAAATTGGAGCCCTAGAATGGAGAAGTTGAAATTCATGACAGTAGGGTAAAAATAGCATGGTGATAAATATCCTACTGTTATTGCAACATATCAATTGGTGAAGGGAATTGTTGAGCATAGGTTTCAGGGATTTTCCACCCCAATGGAATTCAAGAGTAAATTGTTGAAAGATGTGTATGATGGAAAGGAATTGTCCCCATTGCCTCATATTTTACATAGTTAGGTTGAAGTCAAACCCTTGTAGGTTTGGAAGGAGAAATTGAACAATATAATGATGTCTCAAACACATGAGATATGCAAAAATCCTGACATCCACATGCTAGAGAATACATTGGAAAAGTTGTCTTTTGTTATAAGTTTCTTAGAGAACTTTGATAAAAAGGCCACATCGATAATGGTAAAGTATGCTCCCTATCGAAACAAGGTTGATTAGGTTGTGGCTTTCCAATGGCCTTCTGAGGAGTTTGAATTATGCAAAAATTTGTTCACTGATGAACTGGAATTATGAGTATTATAGTCAAGAATTGCAACTTGGTCATGTATAGTATAGGTCTGGCCTTAGATATTATATTCTAAAATTGCATTCTTCTTTTGACTCCAAGTACGAGGTGTTGAGGTGGAGTTAATAATATAGCGACTAAGCATGCCTTCGATGTATGGGGAGTGGCCTTTGGAGTGATGTTTTCTTTCCTCCTTATCAACTAATGATGATATTTGTCTTATGCTCTCCACTCGCATAATAGAATTGTAACTGAATTGGGAGTTAGCAGTCCAATTACAAATGGACATGTGTACTCTCTAACTTGAAGCTTGTTGGCTTCCTTGTTTTATAAAAGGGAATTCTGGGCCGAGAGAGTGATCAGTTGAAATATCCAAAATATGAGAAATAAGAGTCTAGTAATATAGAGAGTAGGAATTGTAAGTCTAGGTTTAAAAAAAAATTGAGTCAGATTGGAGAACTTTGTTAATCATGGGGTTTTTGAGCATTTTTTTTTATCAAACTTGTTAATATTTGGAGTTTATTTTCTCTCCTATTGTGTTATGTTACATGGATTATTAATGAAATATCGATCAAAGATGATTTTCATTTGTTCTTTACTGTGAATTATGTTTAACTGCAACTCTAGTTCAAAGGATCAGTTAAATGCTTCAGTTAACCAGTAAATTCATGCAATATAACAAATAGGATTCATAAAGGAGTAATAAACTCAAGTATAGATATATGGGTTGTAATGCAATTCATAATAGATCATAAGTGTTCAAAATGAAATTTAACTTGTAGTTCAGTTTTCTCTTTTGACTCTGTGCGTTGGGATATGGCACTAGAATTCTGATTACGTTTTATTCTCGTATGTTTTGTGTTATGGCATCAAGATATTTTAATTAAACATTTCCTATCAATTTACTTTATGTGAAGTTTGTGATTCTCTGTTAAATGGACATGAGTCTTTTTTAAGGAATAGCCAATTTCTTGAAGGATTTCATCCTTTAACATTAATTGGGGATCTATTTTTCTCTTACCTGTGTGCAAATGAATTGTTTAAATGTTGTATGTTAAGAGAACATGTTAGGGAATACCCTCTTGGATTTTACAGAGTCCGAAGTGTAGGAGAATTAACCTTATTGCTATTCTCGTTAAGTTGGCCATATTGGTCCTAGTCTTTTATTATTGAATGTGGTGAGTTCATAGGAGCTTCTAGGAAACATGTGTGGGTTGCAGTAAAAAAACACCAATAGGTTCAATTGACAACATGATCTATTGAGTAATTACAAAGAATTCATAACTTGAAATTCTAGATTTTGACAACATGATCTATTGACAAGTAGGAAGTATTTTTCACATTGTGTCAAATTTTGATATTGTTATCAAGATTCAATTATGTAGTTTTACAAGTCAAACCTTAATACCCCTCTGTTTTGATCTATTGTGTGAACTATGTTGTTCCCCTCTATGCTTTAGTTTTGCTTTGTACTTGGACTATGTACTTGATTTCAGTGGATCATTGTTTTATCGTGATGTATTTTGATGTGGTGATATTACATATGGATATGATTATTATGATATGTTTGGAATTAACACGTGGATATTTAACTTATGATGTTTCATGCTTTTGATTATGCTGCTATGTTAGATGCATCAGTTAGAACTATTATATTGGTGAAGAGGACGGTATCGCATCACTCACTTGCGAGTGCCCTGCGATCTCATGATTTCCTCTTCACGGTGTGCCTTATTTATGACATATTATTGCATGTGGATATATTTTGTGTTGTAGGTTGATAGGTACAAGGCATCGACTCCACCTGATTTCTCTGGTTCGAGTGTGTCCATTTCCCAATGACAATCGATTGGGAGATAGTAGCCAGGATTTCCGCCCCGAGTCATCACCCTAGTTGTAGTGTGTCGTCAGCCCTAGTTTGGTCCAGTTGTTCTATTTGACTCTTTTGCCTGATTTCAGTCTATTTGAGGAGTTAGAGTAATGTAGGATTTGTGATTTAATTATTGTGTAATTTTAGTTAATTAATTTGATATTTAATCTTGTGGTAGATTTAATTATTAATTGATTACGTTGTTCATGTTGAAATGATTTAAGTTATTCATTTTGAAAATGCATGCAAATTTGAATTGGAATTGAAAAATTAGAAAAATAAATTAAAAGCTAAATTTGAAATTCAAAAATTCAAAAATTCAAAAGAAAGACTTTTGCTATTTTGTTTTCAAAAATTTATGAGGGTTGTTGTGGGATTTTGAATTTTTTTTTGCATTATCTTGAATTTCTTCATAATTTTAAAACATGGAGTTTTTTGGGAAAATTGAAAAAGAGAAGAGGAAGATTGCTTGATTTTGTGGGTTTCAAGGAAAAGCTTGTGGATTTTGAAGTGCTCAAGAGGGTTTTAAGGCAGCAGCAGGTTCATCAATATACTCCAAAAGAATCAGTTTCACACCTTATTTGGTTGTAATTTTGTTGAGTAATGAAAGGTTAAATCTTTATGGTTGTTTCAATTCTTCATTGTTCTTATTGTTCTTCAATCTTTTTATAGTCTTCAAATGGTTGTATGGCTGCTTAAAAATGATTTATATATATATAGGTTAATCTATGTAGGCTTGGATTATATTTTTTATAATTTTCCTATGGTAGGGTTATGCTGGCCAAATTTCCTTAAATTAAAAAAAAATTAATTCAAGAATTTTATTATGTTATTTTCTTACCTCTCTAAGTTATGGTTTTTCTTTAAAAAAAAGATAGTTGAAAAAAAAAAAAAAATAAAAAAATTAAACAATGAAAAAAAAGGGTAGGCGAGTGGGGGCTCACCCCACTACTGCTCCCATGGGAGCGGAGTGGGGGAACCATACCCACTCCCCCGCTGTCTGCGGCCCACATGAGTTGCGCAGGTAGCAGCTACCATAGTGGTGGCGACGCTGCCGGCGCCGCCCGCGTGGAACTACGACAACTCCTCTACGTGGTGGCGCTGCCCTCTGCGGCCACCGAAACCCTTCCTCTGTTGCCACTTGGTGACTTCTGCGGTCAGGCCGACCCCCTAGCCTCTTCCGAAAATTGGGTGCAAAATTCGAGGTTCACACGACCCAACCTTAGGGTTGGCGTATGAACCGAGGCCGCCCTTGGTGTTTTAATTTTTTTTTTTTAAAAAATAGATAATAAAATAATAATATTTTAATTTAAAATATTATATTTTTATAATATTATAATATTAGAATTATTATAATATTTTAATGTTAAAATTTACTATTTTAATATTATTTATTCTTCATAGGGTTAAATGCATGTAATATTTTTAATATGACTATTAAATTATTAAATTATGGAAATTTTTAATAATAAGAGTCATATTATTATTTTAATATTAATTTTTTAAAATAAGTATATTATTGTAGTATTTCATTATTTAAAAGGGAAATATTGTTTTTTTTAATGGGGTTAATTGTTTATGGAATAATATTTTATTTAAAATGGTAACTTGTGTTTTAAGTGAATTATGGGGTCACAGGCAATGTGTTATGCTTTTAAATGTTGCATGGGAATAAAACATTTTTTTTTTAAGTGGTGTAATTAATTCCGTTTATTGAACGCACTGTTTATTGAATGTTAGTTAGGACATGGGTTTAGTGAACCCAAAGTAGATTTGATTATAGTTTTAGCATTGATTTACGTGCATATCATTGGGAAGTGTGGGTTTCATAATTAACAAGTCTTCCAATTGGGATTTCAGTTTGTGGGTTGTTGTGTTGTGTAGTCAACCATAGATGGCCTTGGGTAGTGTGTAACCAGTTTGTTCCCCGGTTATCACGAATGAGAGTGTTTATTGACTATATTTCATGGTTAGGGATGTGATATCCTTGCGTAGCACTTGTGTACCCTTGGGTTGTGGAGTTCTTCCACATGTCATCTTAGAGGAGTGGCTTGTAACGAGGGCCGACACACAAAGTGGTGCCAGGATAACTCATTGTAAGTTAGTTAATCCAATGATAACTAAATTAAATGATTAGAGTATCATGTAGTAGCAAACAGTTAATAAGATAATTATGCCTCGCTCCTTACCACAAGGGCTTGTAAAGACTTGGGTTGAGATGGGAAGGCCTGGAATGGCAAGATCCTTATCTTGTCACCACAAAAGATAACTGATTCCGCATTGGTTTACATGAGGGGCCGAAAGTCATTAAAGGTTACTAGGATAACCCGAGACAGGGGCCAGGACCTAGGAAGACTCACCAGGATAACCTATGTAACGATGTGATGACACTTCTCCTAGGTCGACAATATGTTCGCATCAGTGATGTAATTGATTATGTAATTTCTGGAAGCATTGTAACCATGTGATTAAGTGTTGTTATTGTATTTATTTCAATATGGTTATGTTGGCCTATGTCTAGAGGTAGATGTCCTTGGTTAGAGATTTTAGTTTCTATCTCCTAGCACGGGGGGTGGACCTTTGGGTTCCACTTTGTTGGGTGGAATGTGTACCTTACTCCGTTGGGTTTTCTCCTTGTTCGAGTGGACGAGACTTCCAATTGGAGAGCTCGTGGATGTTTCAGTTGTAGTTCTTCTTATTATCCTTTCCTTATTCTTGTTAATCTTACCCCTCTTGTTATCGAGGTGGAATTTGTAGTTGTAACCCTATTTCATTGGACTTGCCTCATTCGGGGAATGAGTGATTGTAACCTTATTGTTTATTGAATGGATTAATGGAATCGAAAGTCTTATCTTATGCTTGTTGTTATTTCATCTTACTTGGAATGTATGTGTTAATTTATTGATTAAATAATTGTCATAGTTTGTATTCATGTTTGGTTGAGGTCTTATATAACCTCTGTCTCATAACCTTAGAGGTTGTTGGCATTAATTAATTTACTTATTATTTATCCTTTAAAAAAAAAAAATCATTCTGTTTAAGTAGTTAAATGTAACTTCCTCTAGGGTTGTGTGGCGGGGCATTACACATGGTATCGGAGGTTAGGTTTAAACACTGGGTACTCTGGGATTATGATGGAACCATTAAGCTTTAGTTGTTTAAGTTTTTGAGTTGTGTACCTTTCCTAATACCTTGACGTGTTTGTGCAGGATTATGCCGCCCAAACGCGGAAGAGGTAGAGGGCGTGTTCGTGGCCGTCTAGACGGTCATGGTGAGAGTCAGCATGAATCTCCTCCTTTAGTTTCTCTTATTCCTGATCAGGAGGAACAATAGGGATCACATAACGCACCTAGGGTTGGTAATCTACAATAGGATCCAGCAGGGATCGAGGCAATGCATAGAGTGCTAGAGGAGGCTTTGGCACTCGTTGGACCTAAGCAAGTAGAGGTTTAGATTAACCCTGTGGCGAGGGAAGCTCCAACCTAGTCTAAGGCTCACATGAGGGACTTTGTCAGAGGGCACCCTCCATTATATGATGGATCTGGTGTGAGTCTAGAGGCCAAGACCTGACTGATAGATCTAGATAGGTGTTTCATCATGCATCTGTATAGTAGCAACACCAGAGCTCATTATGCCATTATGCAGCTGAGAGGATTTGCCTCCACTTGGTGGAGGTTAGAGGAGCATAAGCTCCATATTGATATTCACACTGCATCATGGGAGATCTTTGTAGAGAGATTCAGAGTTTGATTTTTATCTGAGCATTGGCGTCAGTGTCGAGGGGACAAGTTCCATGCCTTGCGTCAGTTAGCATTATCTGTTGAGCAGTATGAGCATCATTTTTACAAGCTCAAATAGTATGCAGGGATTGGCGATGATGAGAGCATTTTAGTTCACCATTTTGTTAGGGGCTTAAATGCCCGTCTCAACGGTGGTGTGAGGGTTTTCGAACCCAAGAGCATGGAAGTGGTAGTGAAGAAAGCACGCCTTGTTGAGGAGAATTTGAGTATGGCACTTGGGGGGCACATGAGTGCTCCAGTTGGTAGTAGTGTAGTGGTTGGATCTAGTGCTAGAGGAGGGCAGTCTCAGGGAGGTTTACCTCCTAAGTCTTAGTAGAGGCCATCTTAGGGTGGTCAACAACAACAACAGGCATTGCAAGGGAAATGTAAGGGTTTCCAATAGAGATAGGGAGACAGGAATTGGAGGCATGCAAAATGCTCCAACTATGAGCAGCCAACATAGAGTTCATAGTCTACTTTCAGGGATAGTGTGCAACAATCTAGTGCACCATCTGGAGGTAGAGGTTTTGGCAGAGTCATTGAGTGTTTTGCATGTGGTCAGCAGGGTCACATGGCTAGAGGTTGTCCCAACAGGGGCACAACTGGTTTCTTAGGGACCAGCAACATCTGAGCCGACAGTTGGTGATGTAGGTAGAGGGCATTGAGTTTTTGCAGCAGTTGATAACCGCCAGGTAGAGAATTAGGGCACGGTCATCGAGAATTATGGTATGTTGATGGGTATCCCAATTACCATTTTATTTGATTCAAGAGCAACAGACTCCTTCATTTCTTCTTTTGTCGTGTCGCGATGTAGACTAGGTGCGGTAAGGCAAGGCGATAGGTGGCAGGTAGAGCTACCTTCAGGTGAGAAAGTCGCATCGCATTCCCTTGTGCCAAAGTGTAGGTTGGAGGCTGGACCTCTTCAAACTATGTTGGACCTTCATGTTATTCCCTTGGGTTCTTATGAAATCATCATTGGGATGGATTGGTTGGAGGCACATAGTGCGGTCTTGGATTGTCGACGCAAGTTGATTCGATGCATTGATGCATCTAGTAGAGAGATAGAGATTGTGGGAGTCCTGAGGCCGATTTCTTTGAGGTTCATCTTAGCTATGCAGTTGAGAAGGTGTGTACATCAGGATTACCAGTTGTTTGTTGTTACCATGGATGACTTGGATCTAGGTAGTGGAGAAGAGGAAGTCTCTCTTGATAGTCACCCCGCCCTTCAGGATTATTTCGATGTCTTTCTAGATGAGATTCCAGGGATGCCACCTCAGAGGGATATTGACTTCAAGATTGATCTTATACCTAGTTCACAACCCATCTCTTGAGCTCCCTATCGTATGACTACCCAGGAGCTAAAAGAGCTTCATTTGTAGCTTGAGGAGTTATTAGAGAAGGGCTTCATTCGCCCTAGTGTTTCACCTTGGGGAGTACCAATCATCTTCATGAAGAAGAAGGATGGTTCACTTCAGTTATATATTGATTACCGATAGTTGAACAAAGTTACCATCAAGAACCGACATCCGCTTCCTAGGATCGATGATCTCTTTGATCAGGTCAAGGGTGCCACCATCTTTTTGAAGATTGATCTTAAGTTTGGATATCATCAGCTTCAGATCTTTGACTCTGATATCCATAAGACAACGTTCCAAATGTGGTATGGTCACTACGAGTTCACAATAGTACCATTTGGGTTGATGAATGCACCTTCTGTGTTCATGAGTTTGATGAGTGGTGTATTTTGTACTTACCTAGACAGGTTTATCTTGGTGTTCCTTGATGACATTTTGATTTATTCCAGGACTATGGTTGAGCATGAGGAACATTTGAGGTAGGTGTTGCAGTGCTTGCAAGATAATGAGTTGTTTGCTAACCTGTCGAAGTGTGAGTTCTTCAAATCTGAGGTACAATACCTTGGGCATGTCATCTCAAGGAAGGGTATTTCAGTGGATCCAGCAAAGATCCAAGCGATCTCAGATTGGCCTGCGCCCACAATTGTGGCAGAGATATGTAGCTTTATGGGGCTAGCAGGCTATTACAGATGCTTTGTACAGGGTTTTTCGAGGATAGGTTATCCTATCACTACCCTTCAGAGGAAAGAGAAGAGGTTTGAGTGGTCAGAGAAGTGCGAGGTAGCATTTCAGAACCTTAAGGAGATGTTGACTAGTGCACCAATACTTGCGATACTGGATCCGACTGGGAACTTTGTAGTGTGCACAGATGTGTCCTTGGAGGGTCTTGGTGCAGTGTTGATGCAGGATGGTCGCATCATTGCATAGTCATGGAAACTTAAGGACCATGAGTTGAACTATCCCACCCATGATCTTGAGTTAGCGGCAGTTGTGCATGCATTGACAAGATGGAGGCATTTCCTTCTTGGCCATAGGTTTGAGCTACATAGTGATCACAGGAGTCCTTAGTATATCTTCACATAGCCTAACCTTAATGCTAGGTAGAGGCATTGGATGGAGTTCCTTTGTGAGTATGAATTTGAGGTGAAGTACATCTAGGGGAAGGAGAATATTGTAGTGGATGCACTCAGTCGACGGAGACATGAGATATCCGAGTTGACTCTGGTTGTAGATCTACGGAGTCGGATTCTTTCTACCCTTCTAGCAGATAGTTGGTACCAGGAGGTTAGGATAGTGATAGAGGCGGGTGGACCTCTTGAGGGTAGACATTCAAGATATACTCTGGATTCTGATGAGCTATTGAGACACACGGGACACATATACATTCCTCCTTCTGATGGTCTTCATACCTTGGTCATGACTGAAGCACATCGTGCACCTTATTCAGCCCATCCTATGGTGAAGAAGATGCATGTAGATTTGTGACAGTTGTACTTTTGGCCAGGGATGAAGTGAGATATCGCAGATTTTGTGTCATGATGTCTAGAGTATCAGCAAGTTAAGACTGAGCACCAGCATCCAACAGGGCTCCTACAACCGTATTTAGTACCAGAGTGGAAGTGGGATATCATCTCATTGGATTTCATTGTTGGTTTACCCAACTCTTCGAGATGGCATGATGCGATAATGGTGATAGTGGATAGGTTGACGAAGGTGGCAAACTTCTCACCTATGCGCTCATCCTACACCGCATCGTTTGTAGCTAAAATTTTCATGGAGGATATTGTGAGGTTACATGGCATTCTGCGTTGGATTATCTCTAACAGGGATCCAGTGTTTACTTTAGCTCTTTGGACATCATTGTAGCATGCGATGGGGACACAATTAAACTTCAGTTTAGCTTATCACCCTGAGATAGATGGACAGACCGAGAGGGTTAATCAGATCCTTGAGGATATGTTACGTATGTATGTGATGAACCAGCATACGTGATGGAAAGATTATCTCTATTTAGTAGAGTTTTCCTATAATAAGGGTTTCCAGAGCTCCATTGGTATGCCTCCATTTCAGGAATTGTATGGGAGACTGTGTCGTACCCCTTTGAGTTGGGATCAACTAGAGGACAGGATAGTGTTGGGTCTTGAGATGCTGTAGGAAATGGAGCAGCTTGTGGATAGGATTAGAGAGCACTTGGTAGCAACGCAGGATAGGTAGAAGATGTATGCGGATACGCATAGAGTGGATCGTCAGTTTGTCGTAGGCGATAGAGTCTTCTTGCGGGTGCATCCATGAAAGAGTCCCATCCCTTATGGGAAGGGCTTTAAATTGGCACCTCGCTTTGTCAGACCTTTCAGGATACTCGAGAAGATTGGTCCTGTTGCTTACCATCTTGCTTTACCACCCAGTCTCTCGTGCATTCATGATGTGTTTCATGTTTTAGTTCTTTGGCCGTACCATCCAGACATTTCTCATGTCCTTGATTGGAATGCATTACAAGTAGAGGATAGGCAGCTGGATTTGGAACCCATGGCCGTCATGGAGCACAGAATGCTCACCCTTCGAGGGTGAGATATTGATCAGGTTAGGATTCAGTGGGATCCTAGGGATGACATGTCATCCACTTAGGAAGATGTAGTTAGAATGAGGGAACTATATCCCTATTTTTTCGTAGGCTTCCAGGAGTAAGCCTGACCCTAGGGGGGAGGATGTAATACCCCTCCGTTTTGATCTATTGTACGAACTATGTTGTTCCCCTCTATGCTTTAGTTTTGCTTTGTACTTGGACTATGTACTTGATTTCAGTGGATCACTATTTTATCGTGACGTATTTTGATGTGGTGATATTACATTTGGATATGATTATTATGACATGTTTGGAATTAACACATGTGGATATTTAACTTATGATGTTTCATGCTTTTGATTATGCTACTATGTGAGATGCATCAATTAGAACTATTGTATTGGTGAAGAGGACGGTATCGCATCACTCACTTACGAGTGCCCTACAATCTCGTGATTTCCTCTTCACGGTGTGCCTTATTTATGACATATTATTGCATGTGGATATATTCTGTGTTATAGGTTGACAGGTACAGGGCATCAACTCCACCTGATTTCTCAGGTTCGAGTGTGTCCATTTCCCAACGACAATCGATTGGGAGATAGTAGCTAGGATTTCCACGCCGAGTCGTCACCCTAGTTGTAGTGTGTCGTCAATCCTAGTTTGGTCCAGTTGTTCTATTTGGCTCTTTTGCCTTATTTCAGTCTATTTGAGGAGTTAGAGTAATGTAGAATTTGTGATTTAATTATTGTGTAATTTTAGTTAATTAATTTGATATTTAATCTTGTGGTAGATTTAATTATTAATTGATTGCATTGTTCATGTTGAAATGATTTATGTTATTCATTTTAAAAATGCATGCAAATTTGAATTGGAATTGAAAAATTAGAAAAATAAATTAAAAGCTAAATTTGAAATTCAAAAATTCAAAAATTCAAAAGAAAGACTTTTGCTATTTTGTTTTCAAAAATTCATGAGGGTTGTTGTGGGATTTTGAAATTTTTTTTGCATTATCTTGAATTTCTTCACAATTTTAAAACATGGAGTTTTTTGGGAAAATTGAAAAAGAGAAGAGGAAGATTGCTTGATTTTGTGGGTTTGAAGGAAAAGCTTGTGGATTCTAAAGTGCTCAAGAGGGTTTCAAGGCAGCAGTAGGTTCATCAACATACTCCAAAAGAATTAGGTTCACACCTTGTTTGATTGTAATTTTGTTGGTTTAAATTGTGTTGAGTAATGAAAGGTTAAATCTTTATTGTTGTTTCAATTCTTCATTGTTCTTATTGTTCTTCAATCTTTTCATAGTCTTCAAATGGTTGTATGGCTACTTAAAAATGATATATATATAGGTTAATCTATGTAGGCTTGGGTTATATTTTTTATAATTTTCCTATGGTAGGGTTATGCTGGCCAAATTTCCTTAAAATGAAAAAAAATTAATTCCAGAATTTTATTATGTTATTTTCTTACCTCTCTAAATTCTGGTTTTTTTTCTTTAAAAAAAAAAAGATAGTTGAAAAGAAAACAAAATAAAAAAAAATAAAAATAAAAATAAAATTAAACAATGAAAAAAAAGGGCAGGCGAGTGGGGGAGCTGCACCCACTCCCCTATCGTCCGCGGCCCGCACGAGCTGTGTAGGCAGCGGCTACCATAGTGGTGGTGACGTTGTCGGCGCTGCCCATGTGGAACCATGGCGGCTCCTCTACGCGGTTGCACCACCCTCTGCGGCCACCAAAACCCTTCCTCCATTGCTACTTGGTGACTTCCGCGGCCGAGCCAACCCCCTAGCCTCTTCTGAAAATTGGGCACGAAATCTGAGGCTCGCGTGACCCAACCTTAGGGTTGGCATGTGAACCGAGGCCACCCTTCGTGTTTTAATTTTAATTTTTTAAAATAGATAATAAAATAATAATATTTTAATTTAAAATATTATAATTTTTATAATATTATAATATTATAATTATTATAATATTGTAATGTTAAAATTTACTATTTTAATATTATGTATTATTCATATGGTTAAATGCATGTAATATTTTTAATATGACTATTAAATTATTAAATTATAGAAATTTTTAATAATAATAGTCATATTATTATTTTAATATTAATGTTTTAAAAGAAGTATATTATTGTATTATTTCATTATTTAAAAGGGAAATATTGTTTTTTTTAATGAGGTTAATTGTTTATGGAATAATATTTTATTTAAAATGGGAACTTGTGTTTTAAGTGAATTATGGGGTCACGGGCAATGTGTTATGCTTTTAAATGTTGCATGGGAATAAAACATTTTTTTTTTAAGTGGCATAATTAATTTTGTTTATTGAACGCACTGTTTATTGAATGTTAGTTAGGACATGGGTTTAGTGAACCCAAAGTTGATTTGATTCTGGTTTTAGCATTAATTTATGTGCATATCATTGGGAAGTGTGGGTTTCATAATTAACAAGTCTTCCAGTTGGGATTTCAGTCTATGGGTTGTCATGCTATGTAGTCAACCATAGATGGCCTTGGGTAGTGTGTAACTAGTTTGTTTCTCGGTTATCACGAACATGAGTGTTTGTTGACTGTATGTCATGGTTAGGGATGTGATATCCTTGTGTAGTACTTGTGTACCCTTGGGTTGTGGAGTTGTTCCATGTGTCATCTTAGAGGTGGCTTGTAACGAGGGTCAGCACACAAAGTGGTGCCAAGATAACTCGTTGTAAGTTAGTTAATCGAGCGATAACTAAATTAAATGATTAGAGTATCATGTAGTAGAAAAAAATTAATAAGATAATTATGCCTCGCTCCTTACCACAAGGGCTTGTAAAGACTTGGGTTGAGATGGGAAGGCCTAGAATGGCAAGATCGTTATCTTGTCACCACGAAAGATAACTGATCCCGCAGTGGTTTACATGAGGGGCCGGAAGTCGTTAGAGGTTAGAAGGATAACTAGAGACGAGGGTTGGGACCTAGGAAGACTCACCAGGATAACCTATGTAATGATGTGATGACACTTCTCCTAGGTCGACAGTATGTTCGCATCAGTGATGCAATTGATTATGTAATTTCTTGAAGCATTGTAACCCTGTGATTAAGTGTTGTTACTATATTTATTTTAGTATGGTTATGTTAGCCTATGTCTAGAGGTAGACGTCCTTGGTTAGAGATTCTAGTTACTATCTCCTAGCACGAGGGGTGGACCTTTGGGTTCCACTTGGTTGGGTGGAATGTGTACCTTACTCTGTTGGGTTTTCTCCTTGTTCGAGTGGAGGAGACTTCCAATTGGAGAGCTCGTGGTTGCTTCACTTGTAGTTCTTCTTGTTATCCTTTCCTTATTCTTGTTAATCTTACCCCTTTTGTTATCAAGGTGGAATTTGTAGCTGTAACCCTATTTCATTGTACTTGCCTCATTCAGGGAATGAGTGATTGTAACCATATGGTTTATTGAATGGATTAATGGAATCGAAAGTCTTATCTTATGCTTGTTGTTATTTCATCTTACTTGGAATGTATGTGTTAATTTATTGATTAAATAATTGTCATAGTTTATATTCATGTTTGGTTGAGGTCCTATATATCCTCTATCTCGTAACCTTAGAGGTTGTTGGCATTAATTAATTAACTTACTTATTATTTATCCTTAAAAAAAAAAAATTATTCCTTTTAAGTAGTTAAATGCAACTTCCTCTAGGGTTGTGTGGCGGGGCGTTACACAAACTCATTGACCCATGTTTCATGAGTAGTGTTTCACAAGAACCCATCTCTCATGATAATGAATGGTCCACTTAGCACTCATTGAATCTAAAATAATTCTCAAAGCGATGAAGCACTAGGCCTTCTTAGGAGGTCACCAATCCCAATATTACATTTCCATGATTTTATTAATAATTGATCATTTTGGATTTTGACAAACTTGACACACAAATGACAATTTGACAATGAACTTAATGTATCACAATTAAGTTTCAAATTGAGTAACACAATAGAAACTAAAACACATTGAGATATTGTTATGAGGGTAGTGATGCAACTTTTCTAATTAGAGTGTATTCCATGATATTACAATTCTTTGAGATATTTTGTCAAATAGTTCACAAGATTTGTCTATCCTCCCACATTTTACATAGATTTGAAAATGGAGTCTACAACCACAATATTTGAGAAAATTCATCTTCATATTATGCTTTGATGGATGTCCATACCTTGTTCCAAATCTGCCATATTAAGGAAATTGACAAGGATTTTGGTGAAGGTTGTGAAATTTGTCTATGCATCTACCAATTGCATTTGATTGAAAGTTTCTAAAACCTTTAAAAAAAATCCATTATGTATATTCTACAATCATTATAGTCCACAATTTCACATTTATTTGGTTTTGCATCTACCAATTTTATTTGCTTGAATTTTCCTACCGAATTTTGAATGTAGATCCATTTTGTGTATATCTTAAAATTTGTTGGTGTTTTTTACCACGTAGGATTTTCAATTCTCTAAGAGGTAGCCAACCTCCATTATAAAGAACTGCAAAGGCTAGTGGCCAACTAACAAGAGTTGGTCAAAGACTGACATCTCCTACACTTTTGGCTCTGTGAAACCAAGGTGGGTAAACCCAAGTGTGTTCATAAGAATGTTTCATGATTGGTAAGAACACTTCTTCTTACAGATGCGGTCCCCACTAACAGTAATAGATATTCATTACCTTGGTTGTGGAGAAACCAAAGAATAATAATAGATATCCCAAAGTAAGGAGACTAAAAATTATCATAAGATCTATATCCCAAAAAGAGATAGTAGTTGATATTTGTTAAAATGTTCGGGTATTGAATCACCGTGCTTAGAGTCATAGTCCTATACCTGAAAGGAATTTACCAATACTATCCATTGCCTCATCCATTGGGTGGGAGTCATATAAAATGTAATTCAGATGAAAATGAACTTGTCACCATAGTGCTTTGCTACCATGAGATTTGTCAGTATGTTAAAACAATACTCCTTAGTGAATCCCGAGCATATAACCATAAACATGAAATTTGTGTTCAAGCATTTGATTAACTCATTAAGTTAAAGCAAGCAAAAAAATTACACTTTCAATTACACCATTGAAACTGAATGAACAAACCCTTGATAAATCCATTGATAATCCATGGTCCATACACAAGAGAGAAAAATATCTTAATTTTTTTAGATTTCTTTTGATATCATTAATTACAAAAGCATAGTATACTTATTTCATACTATTCCCAACCCAACATGATTTCCTACATAATACCTTCAAAATCCTGCATTACCACTAATTGTACCTATTCTAAGCCTTCAAACCCCAAAAAAACAACCCTTAACAATGAGCGGTCAAATCTCCTTTATAGGACAAGAGAGCAACAAAGCAATAGGGTAAATTGTTCATTCCAAAATTGAATTTCATTTAGAATGAAATTCAAATTCACATTCCTCATCATTAGAAAAAACCATAATCAGTTCAAGGAATCAAAATAGTTATACCATTGTAACCAACTGAAGCTAAAGACAAAAGAGTGTGGCAAGCATGCGTACGTCCACATCAACACACCACCCAAAAGTAATACACCCAACAACTACAACTACTTTCAAGACACATGGCCCTAGTAGAGGTGACTGCACCTAGTCCTCAGTTCAATAAGAAGTGAGACCAACTTCCTTTTATCCACTTTAACACATGATGTGGTAGCATGGCATGATGCCATCGTTGTTATTGGGGCAACTACGGGGGGCTCTTCATTGACCCCCAATAGCTTGGCCATGGATGCCAAGTAATGTTGGTAGTCTGAGTCAGTTTTAGACCCATCACCATCAGAACCAGAAGACAGCACCAGTCAAGACTTGGAGCTCCCCGTCCCTTTATAAGCATCTTGGACAACCTTAGGCTTGCTAAGGATAGGTTGTACTCTGTCAGGCTGAAATTTCTCACCCTGAGTCTGGTACTTTTGTGCATAGACGAATGGTCCATTGCAAAGAACACCTCACAAAATATAGGAGAGACTCGACCACCTACAAACAAGACAATTCAAAATGCGATGATAATACCAGATAATAGAATGAGAATTTATAGAGTTAATTGGTGCAAGAATATTAATTGATCGAATGTAGCACGAGAATTAAAGCATTTTAATGGTTGTTGTAGCCACCATAAATTATTCCTGGCTTGCGAAGGCATGGCGTACAACCCATCATTGCATTTATCTAGAGAACACTATTCACACACAGGAAAATCAGGCTAGGATCCACTAAAAAAACTCGCACCATTAATGAGAACAACTTGCAGAGAGAAAGAACTCCCAATGCAGATGAATAAGAACCCAACAAAAATTGAACCGTTAATGTGGATCAAACATGGCAAGTTGGACAACTCAAATTGATTCAATTTTTTTTTGAAAATCCACATCAGCGCCCTAGGAGAACCATGCCCAATCACAACCCAAGAAAACAAGATGTTGCAACTAGACAACGTGTCTCACCTAGCCTTGTCGCTTCAAGAACCAGGCCACGTGTCGCCTCTTTGCAGTACCCTCAAGGGCCTTTAATCTAATCGTGTGAGATCTGCGAGGAAGGATTATCATTGATCTCCCTCATTAATACCCTATGGGTAGAAAACACCCACCTTAAACACCAAAACCCTAGCCTCCATCCATGTAAATTTTAAGTCCCACCACAATCCCTGTACAGTCCACATGATTTTTTTATCATTTGTTGAAGAAACTATTACAATATATTTCTTATTTATGTAATTATTTTCCATACATGTTTATTAAAGTTTGAAATTATTAATAATATTAATTTTGGCAAGACATTAAAAGAGTGTTGATTGTAAAAAATATGCATCCTAATGTGAAAATACAAACAATGGAAGAAATGACTATAACACATAAATTTTTATGTAGTATCCAATTCAAAGAATCATGTTACCTTCTACCTTGATTTTTTTAGTATAAAAAGCTAAGGAGATACTATAAATAAGATAATAAGTTGACTATTAGCATATACCAATTTTCATAGAGATGTAGATTGTTGGATGTTGTGGTTGTGTTTCTCATGATATGTGGTTGTCATTGATGTCAACACTATTAGGAATTAATTTCTTAAAGGTTGTATATGTTGAGGATATTGAGAAAATTAGAATAAAAATGTCGCAGATAGTCTATGAAGTTGTGGAGATCGGAGTGGTGGAAATTTTTGTACGTTGGTATTTTGAAGTCGTGTATTAAAGGGTTTGTTGCTGAGCCTATCTAGTATATCCTTTGGAAGTTTTAGAGGTGTGCATCAAGATTGGAGCAAGTTATGAGTTTTTGTGTTCCTACAATTATTTTGTTGCTATAGTTGGTGTTTCTGAAAGAAGAGAATGTAATTCTGGTGAATTGAATTGTTGTGTATGCTCTTGAGATGTTCATTGATGTTTCTTGATCTCATACTCTATCATTGTGGTATGTCCATGTTGATCAGTGTGCTCGTGATCTCAAATATTTTTCCTTTGCATGTTTGATTTTACATGTTCTTGGTTGACATGATGGTGCTAGCGTGTTGTAGATCCTTGTGGATTAATTTTTGAATGCTTGGCATGTTTCAGTATGTTGATTTAGGTCTTCATTATGTTGTGACCGATTTAGGTTGGTGCGCATTGAGATTTGTTCATGAATTGGGCTGATAGTTTGAATTCATCTACTATTTAGTTTTGGCCAACAGAGTTGTTAGTGTAAATTCATGAAGTGGATATATAAGAGCGATTTTTTATTCATTTAGAGAGAATGTATGTGAAGTTTATGTGAGATATGTGTGAATAAATATTAGATCATTCGAATGCAGAGTAGATTGTGAAGAAGTTTAAGAAAATTATGAAGAAGTATTTGTGTGCCTAACTAAAACTATCATCAGGATTTTGAAGAAGCTAATTTCTCAGTTCAACCTCATCAGATGGATTTAATTTGATTATCTTATGTAAGGCAGTGAGCCTTCCCTTTTAGCAGTAAGCTCTAGGCAGTGTTCCTGAATGCATGTGCATTCCTTATTCATTTCTTTTATGCTTTTAATAGGGTATAAATAATGGATTAACCTCCATCAGGTTTTTTCCCCTAACAGGGTTTGTACACAAAAATATTGGTGTTATGTGTGTTTCTGATGTGTTTTTGATTCATGCTTTCACTGTTAATTATCAGATCTGAGATTAAAGGTTAATAAAGTTAAATAACTTTCAATATTGTAACAATTGATTCACCCCCCCCTCTCAATTGTATATCCTTGTTTTCCAACATAGATATCTTCCATTTCAAAACACACAAAACAATATTCAGTACATAATCATCCATCTTTCATTTGTATAGTGATTATTTTATCCCTATAGGAAAAAGGTAGAGTATATAAAGAAAACTAAAAAAGTCACAACTACCACTATTTTGTAGTTTGGTGTGTATTCCTTCCTCTCCCAGATCTTCTGTGATTATTGTGAAGAGACCAAGTGTTGTAACTAAACTATGGTTCATTCTATGTGCATGTAATTTTGATCTTGATAGAGAAAATTAAAAAAATATTAATCTACTCTTGTCAAAACACAAACAACACTCATATTTAGTATAAGATTCAACGAATCATAAGGAAAACATAATATGAAGATGAATTTTATCAAATATTGTGGTTGTAGATGCCCTTTTGAAATCTATGCAAAATGTGGGAGGATAGACAAAGCTCATGAAATATTTGACACAATGCCTCAAATAATTGTAATCTCATGGAATACACTCTAATTAGAAAAGTCTCATCACTCCCCTCATAAAAATCTATCAATTTTTTTTATTGTCTATTGTGTTATACCCAATTTGGGACATGGGTATAACAAAATAGACACTAAAATAAATTGAGAGATTACAATTCTTTGAGACGTTTTGTCAAATAATTCACAATCTTTTTCTATCCTTCCACATTCTGTAAATTTTTTAAAAGGGCATCTACAACCACAACATTTGAAAAAATTCATGTTCATATTATGCTTTGATGGATGTTTATACCTTTTTCCAAATCTCCCATATTAAGGAAACCAATAAGGATTTTGGTGAAGGTTTTGGAATTTTTCTTCGCATCTACCAATTGCATTTGTTTGAAAGTTTCTAAAACCTTTTCAACAAATCCATTATGTGTATATTCTAAAATCATTATAGTACACAATTTCACATTTATTTGGCTTTGCATCTACCAATTGTAATTTCTTGAATTTTCGTACAATATTTTCAATGTAGATCTCTTTTGTGGATATCTTATAGTCCTTGTAGTCCACATCACTTTGTTTTTTGAAGAAACTATTACCATATATTTTTTATTTATGTTCTTATTTTGCATACATGTGTATAAGTTTGATATTACAATTAATAATATTAATTTTGGCAAGACACTAAAAGATTTTGTTGATTTTAAAAATATATGCATCCTAATGTAAAAATGCCAACAATGGAAGAAATTATTATAACACATAAATTTTTATGTAGTATCCAATTCAAAGGATCATGTTACAATTTAGGGTTATGATCGGGTTAGTGTTAGGTTTAGAGTTAGGGTTAGGGTTAGGGTTAGGAAAAATAATGTTAGGATTAGGGTTAGATTAGGGTTTATGTTTTATGGTTAGGGTTAGATTTAGAGTTTTGGTTATGGTTAGGATTAGATATGAAATTAGGGTTAGGGTTTAGGATTACAATTAGGGATTATAGTATTAGGGTTATATTTAGAATTAAGTTTTAGGGTTATTGTTATGATTAAGGGTTATTTTTATAATTGGCTTAGAGTTGGGGTTAGGATTAGTGGTAGGGATAGAGCTAGAGTTAGGTTTAGGGATAGGTTTAGGGTTATTAGAGTGAATGCAACTAATTAATAAAAGAAAAAATATTTAGTGTTAGGTAATTAGGGTTAGGGTTGGGGTTAGAGTTTTGGTTGTGGTTAGGGTTATAAAGATAGAATAAAGGTGAGGGTTAGGGTTAAGGTTAAGGTTTTGAGAAAAAGTGTTAGGTTATGATTAGGGTTAGGGATAGGTTTAAGATTTGGATTATAGTTTAAGGTGTAGCATTTGTCTTTAGTTTATGGTTACAATTAGGGTTAAGGTTAGGGTGTAAGTTAAGGTTAGTGTTAGGGTTAGATTAGAATTAGGATCATGGTGTAGGGTTTACTGTTAGGGTTGTGTTTATGTTTAGGGTTACAATTAAGATCATGGTTTAGGGTTTAGGTTAGAGTTATGCTTATTTTTAGGGTTATGATAAAAAGGATTTGGGTTATGGTTAAGATTATGGTTTTGAGAAATAGTGTTAGGGTTAAAGTTATGGCCAGGTTTACATTAATGAGAAAATGATGGTTTACTTTCCAAGTAAGGGTTAGGTTTAGGTTTATTGTCAGGGCTAGGGTTAAGGTCAGGGTATGAGTCAATCTTATGATTAGGGTTAGGGTTATGGTTAGATTAGGGATATGATGTTAGGTTTCAAGAAAAAGCTCTAAATTTAAGATTAAGCCATAGTTGGCTATAATGAACATGAGAAAAATGGATCTAATTTCCTTTTGTGGGAAAATAATCAACTATGACTTAAACTTAAATTTAGAGATTACCCTAAAATCTAACCATAACCATAAACCTAATCCCAAACCTAACCCTAAAGAAAACACATAACCTAACCCTAATCGTAGTGTTTGAGGCTAGGCTCAAACACTATATAACCCAACCCTATATAACCTAACACATAACCTAGCACTAGAAAAAAATTCTTCTCCCAAACAATCTCCTCTACTTCTATTCATGCCTACTGGATTTACAACATTCAACATTGGTGCTTCAAACATTCATTTAAAGCTAAGAATTCCAATAAGAGATTTCAATGAACTAGAAGGGACAAGACTTACAACTTTCCAAGAAGAAATATCACATGTCAGATACATATTGATAGATGAAATGAGTTTCATTGGGGAGAGGTTTCTTGAAAACATAGGTTCCAAGCTTTGACAAGCATTCCCAAAAAATAGTAACCAAAGTTTTGGAGGTGAGTTTTGGATTGAAATTTCTAACTTTGATAACTTTACATTACAATATTTTTAATTCAATTCTATTCTAGTTCCTTCTATAAAAATTCATAATTATCAATTTAATTAAATATTTTATATTCAGGCATATCTACATGATTTTAGTTGGAGACTTGGCACAATTACCTCCAGTAAATGACATGGCTCCATATGAAAGAAAAAGGTGAGAAAAGCTACTATGGGAAGAATTCAAAATGGTCATTACATTAAGTTGTGTTTTTTGACAAGATGGACAAAACGAAGAACAACAAATATTTCATCAAATTCTAACAAAAATTAAGGATGTGAATCCCACAATCGATGATTGGATGTTTCTTTCATAACTCTATAGCCCAACTATTCAATGGTCATTTTTATAATGACTCCTTTTTCACTCTCTTGGAGGAAAAACGTGACATTATTTAGGATATTCAATGCCTAGATATATTTTGGAAAGCTTTAAGGTCAAATATATAGTGGCATAAAACTCAATGTTATAGGAAATCATTCTTAGCCAAGCCCAATTGGTTCAATTCCTATGGATAGAAGGGGGTTGATCATAAGGAAGTGTTGAGATTCCTAAGCATCTCTTTTACCTTTTAGGTTTCTCCTTCCTCTTTAAGGAAACATATCATTTCTAGAGCTGAAAAAAATTATCATATTAAATTATGAAGCTCCTTTCTTTGGCAAAGAGATTCCATGTGTGTTAAAAAATTCTTGTTGCACACATTTCCATTACTCATGTTGCTAAGAACCTTGAAAATCCTCATATTTGAAGATTGAAAAATCCAAAGGTATATTTTATGTCCTCCATTTAACCAAGGAAAATGGTTTCACAAAATATCCTAGGAGTTTTATTATTTCCCTCATGACTATAACAGGCTTGGATTACTTTATATTCACTACTCTAAATGGTGCCATAATAGGCTTTGCTTTCTTTATATTCACTACTCTAAATGACGCCATAATTTTAAATTTAATTAACATACTCTAAAACCTAACTAAACTAGGTTGTAGCTCATCAAATTGGACAAGTGAAAGGTCAATACCAATGCTGAGGAAGAGTTTGGAGGAGTGAAAACAAGGTCAATAACAGAGCCAAAAAAGAGTTTGGAGCTAAAAAAATGTCAATATCAGTGTCGAGGAGGAGGTTGAGGGCACTCAAGGAAAATCGACGACCAAGGGAAAATGAGTATTGTAAGTTTGGCACCCCCATTCTCTTTAACCTACAATTTTCATGCCTAGTTTCCAAAGATCTTCTCGTACATTGGCCCCCCCATTCTCATAAAATGGTATAAGATAAGACAAAAAAAAAAAATAGCTTAGTCTTTCACATTTTTATAGTGATTACTAGAGGAAGATAGACCAATTCTTCATAATAGAAGAATTTGATCATACTTTTCCAATGATGGCATTATGAGAAAACTTTAGGTTAAATGAATAATTCCCAGCTAATTTCTTGAAATCATGTCCAACCATATAAGAGAAGACCACTGCTATGTGTGCTTGGATAACATGGAGAAAGTGTCTTTGGGATCTTTCATCAATCTACATATTATTAAATTTTAACACCTAAAAGTGAGAATGAAGAATCTTTCCTAGGATGGTGGCAAATTATGCTTCTCAACACCTAGATTACAAAATCCTTTTCAATATCATTGCCATCACAATTAAACCTATTACTTGAGATATAGTCATAGAGGTAAAAAAATTGGCTTTCTTGATAGTAGATACATTCTAGACAATTCAATCCTTGCATCGAAGATTGTTGAATGGGCCCAAAAAACTACTCATGATGCCCTTACTATTAAGTTAAAAGTTTGACAAGGCATATGATTGCATCAAATTTCCTTTCATTTATAAAAGGCTCAAATGGATTTATTTTCAACCCTAAATTGTTATCACACATTCAAAATTATAAAATACTAGTTAATGAAGAACCTTCATTTGAAGGTGATGTTGTCATGACCTTTGAATGAAGAACCTTCATTCAAAAATTATGCCATGTCAAGACTTTCAAATGAAGGTATTTTTTATTTTAAATATTTCATGTCCAAAATGCTTTATAAAAGGAACCTTGGCATGAAGGACCTTCAAATGAAGACCTTAATTCAGAGGTCCTTCATTAGAAGATCCTTCATATGAAGGTTCCTTTAATTCCATCCCATTATAGCTCTTAGAGTTGTTAGAGATATTTTTGTTTCGAAGTAGAGATTGGACCATCAAACAATGTCACCATGACTCTACAAAGATATCCATCAAGTTTATTGCTTTAAAAGACCCCTAAATGCAATGAACCTCTATCATACCATGATGCACACCAATCCACCAAGTTACAGTTCCAAGACAGTGGGTGGATTGATGGATGTCATTTCTATTTAGCCCTCAACCCCTTACATAGCCAAAACAGGGTAGTCCCTGTAAATCTGGTAAAGACGTGCCACTCCATTCATCAAAATTATTTACCAATTCCTTAATCTTCCTACTCAAATCATCAAGTAAGGCTTGAAAACCTTGCAGTGATTTTACAAAAACTTGAGTAGGCCTTAATGATTGGGGCCTATTGTCTGCATCGAATCTAGATGTCTTATACATAACATCTAGGTCATTAGCCCTAGGGTTCCACTTCTCAACTAAAGGAAAAACTAATTCTTGATCCCTAGTAATGTTTCTTATTGAATCCAAGAATAAAGAATATAAAGAATAAATTGATGGTAATCTACCATGAAATCCCTAATTCAAATGCCTAAAAACTATCTACAACTTCATTTTTCTTGGCAACTGCTCCCTTCTCACTTGCTTTTAGAGCGTCCTATAGCTCTCTAATCTTATTAAGCATCTTCGTTTTGGTGGGATCTACTGAGTACTCAACCTCATCTTCATCTGGCTCTAATGAATGACTAGGAGCAGGAGTCTGGATGAGGGACCTAGGAGTAGAAAAAATTGGAGAAGTTGGAGGTACTGATCTTGATGTAGAAGGTATAGCCAGGGTACTAGGAGCACTAGAAGACTCCCCCACATGTCTGTACTTTAACCTGTCTACCTCATTTTGCAGCTCAACATTCCTTTGTTGCATTCTACTATACTCTTCAATAATGGTGTTTTACTTTTCCATCAAAATTTTCTCCCTAGCTTCGTCTCTTTTAGATATCTTTTGGGCCAATTTGGCCACATTTACAGTCAAGTTTGTAGCTTCTATAGTTAAAGTTTCAGAAGCTCTTTTGATTATTAACCCTCCCCTTAGGTTTGGGCTAATATTTGTAACATAGAGCACAGGCCAACCTAAACTTAGGAAGTAATAAAGTTAGGAAAAATATTTAACTCAATTTATAAAAAGGGGTCTGACCTAAATGAAACAATGAGACATAATTCATTTTAATACCCACTCCAAAAATTTAATGGTAGAATATATCTCACCCAAGGTTTTACATGGAACATATGGATTTTTATGAAAGCCAAAGTAAAACCCAACCTTAGGTTCCTCCCAAACAATGTAACAAGCCAAGACCAGGGCAAAACATAAATGGAATTGAAAGAAAAAGATTTGAAACTCCATCAAATCCTCCATGATTCACACTAATCCACCGAGTTACAGTTCCAAGACAGTGGGTGGATTGGTTGATGTCATTTCTATTTAGCCCTCAAACCCTTACATAGGCACAACAGGGCAGTCCCTGTATTTGATTGTTTAATCCCACAAAATAGTGATTGAGAACCTCAAAACAAATTAAAATGAAAGGGAACACATATATTTATCTACACCAATGATCTCAGAGAATTTCAAGCTTGTATGGATCCATACAACACAAAAGAACTTCGAAAAATTGTAAAAACACAGAAAATTACTTCAAGAACGTGGTATCTAATATGAAATTTTGGTATCAACTCCTCCAATAATTGCAATGGGATGGGAATACAATATGATAGATGTGGGATAAAAAATGCATCGTCTGAAGCATTAAACCAATATGCAAAGATTAAATAAAGTGCTAACCCCTTAAACTAAAAAAGTTTCTTTTAACTTTAAGTTTCCTGGGTAGCCAATTCTTTTAAGTTATCAAATCCTACCATCATACATAATCAAAATTTTGTTGTTTCAAATTACTATGAGCACTAACTTTCACTATTTGAAGATGTTGAAACCTTGTAATAGAGAATTAGAACATTGATACAACCACTCATCCTACCTTAAAACATACCAAAAGTCTCCTAGCAATTAGACATAAGAAGATTTAAGATGACTTAAACATTTTTTATTGCCAAAGCATAAACTTATGATGAGTTTACCAGGCCTAGTACACACTCCCTCCCCATTAAGCACCTAGACATATGGAAATTAAATATAAATTTACTACTATTTTTATTCATGTAGGTGTCCAATAAACCACTTGGTGGTGTTTCCCTTCCATTTTATTTACTTGAATGAAGAGGAAAAGTCCTTTAATTACAATTAGAGAATACATTTGACGCCTTGGTTGTATAACTGGTGCACCATAGTCACATTTAACACTTGTTACAAAGTTTGGGAGTTAAAATGTTAAGTATATTTGATTTGTGATGGACACATTTGGATGGTGGTAAGAATAACTTACAATCTATGAAGACTTGATTACCCTATAACCTGTCAAATTCTAGTGATGAAATGATAGATTAATCATAATGTCACCTTTGGATAACATTACCATGAAATAACTTCATCCAACATCCTTATGAGTGCAGGTACCACCAAATAGGTATTTGTTAGATTTTTCTTCCTCGAGCAAGGGAAATTCAGGAAGAGAAGAGGAAAGTGAGACATGTAGTAGGTCTAAAAGAGGGAGATCAACTAGAGGTCAAAAGATTAGAAGAAAATTCCATAAATGCATGGAATTTTTTCTTACTAAAGGGGGTCATGGTCTTATGATGATGATAGAATAGGTGACATCAAGGTTCCCTTGAGGTAAAAACATCTACGGAAACAATGGGTACCCAAGGAAATTCCTCCAATAAACACTGATCTTTGTGTCAACGAGAGGATATATCACATAGCACCATCTTTATTACATGGTTTGGGCCTATTTTGCATGGACGAAATAAAGGTCTGTTATGAAAAAGTTACTGAGTTGATGGAGTATGTTGGAACCTATTACAATTACAAAGATTGGATGCATCTGGTTCAATATACATGAAGTATGCATAGGTATGAACTATCAACAAATTATATACAACTAAAAGATAAGGATAAAAATAAAGGAGTGGCTAGGTACATTGACGGGAGGCCAAAAGCATCAGGGAATATTGTAGGGTTAATAAATAGTACACAACCTGGGTCAACAAATAAGCAACCCAATTGTATATTTAAGGCGTGAGAGGGAAACTGTGTATTCATATGTGCGATAAAATCAATAACTATAGGGGAAGAGTTGCTAATCAATTACAATTTGAATCACTTAGATACAAACACAATTACTATGGGGGTGGTATGTACTATATACCATTTTATCCAACCTCCAATTAATGACTCCAATATACCATTTTATTATTATGTTTTTTTTTGTAAGTCTATTGATTTCATTTCGGTAATGTTTTCTATATTTAATTTTTGTCACCGCAGGACATTGATCATATGAGGAAGGCTCTAGCCTAGAGTGCAGATCATGATCCATCTTCAGGCACTTCTATCCGATAGGTTTACCTCATTGTAATTGTACAATTTAGATATGAGCAAAATGTTTTATTATTATGTTTTTTTCATGAGTTTATTGGGATAATTTTGATAATGTTTTTAATATTCTTGTTGTAGTTGGCTGATCGGGGAAAGGCACTAGTAGTACAAGAGAGCATCCGTATGGACTACACTTCCATAATAGTGAGAGCATCCATATGGACTGCACCTCCATAATAGTGACTACACCTCCATAATAGTGAGTGCAGTACACAAGTGGAATCATAGGGGGACGCTCGTACTTAATTTGGTGCAGTCAGAATCATAGGGGGGCACTCGTAATTGTAGGAGAGAATAACATTTTCCGCAATGAATAAATCCTTAATTTGGTATTCATAGTGCCTCAAATAGATGAGATAAGAGAAAGGGTTAAAATATTTTTTGAGAGAGCACATAACTTGCAAGTAAGTTGTCATGAGATCTTTAATTATAACATAATTTCATTCATGGTTTTATATTTTGTACTCTTTTATCTCATGAAAAAGAATATGTGCTATTTTTACAGGATTATTTGCATCCTCATCATGATGTTGGCCATGATCAAGGTGCTGCTAGTGTTTCCTGAGAAGTAGGGGTCAGTACAAGTGTCAATCTTGATCTTCCTACGCATACAACACATCATCTGTGCTTATATTGTCGACTGAAATATCAGCAACACATATCATGTAGGCATTCGGTAGTGCACCATCTACCAGTGAACACATTCCACTACATGTGTGAGTACCTATTGATATAGAGGCCACTAGTACTGGTGATATTTTAGCAACATTTCCTAGATCTTCTCATAGTACTAGTATGGGAACATTGTCGGTCACATTTGTGGTGACCAAAGATTTCCTTCCCATAAAGATAGAGAAGGTCCCAGGTACATTAATTTTTTTTAATTATTATTATATATAATCCAATTGAAATTTACTTATTGATCACTCTTTATAGACTAATGATCCCTTGATCATTTTGCAAGAAATAATGTTTTTTATAAACATCTAAGTGATCTTACATTGGAGCTCTTCATGCCCACCATATGTACACGGTGGAATGCCCAAAATTAAGATTTAAAAGATGAGCTCATTAACCATTTAGTTGTGTTGTTCGGTGATAAAACATTCAACCAAACCAAGGTCCTTAAGAAATATGGTACTTATCTAAATTATGTGAGGGACCAATATAGGTCACATTTATAGAAGAACAGAAAGTACGAGTGTCCCCCTATGATTCTGGAGAGGGAGTGGAAGGACTTGGTGTCAGATGGAAAGGAGAAGGCTGAAAATAAAAAAAGGAAAGACACCACCAAGCCCAGGAAGGTATGTGATACTATCAAAAATTTAAATATATATTGATTACTCTTTCTTTTTACATAATCTAACATATTTCAAATGTTTCATAGGCTACCCGACACATCGAAGGAAACAAAGACAAGACTAGAAAAACACGGGCAACACAAAATTGGCTCTGGTGGTTATATGAAATTAGCTGCATGATTTGTAAGTATCAATAAATGAAATATTTCATCCAAATAATAAATTGCAAACAATTTTGGTTTTATCACACCATAGAAGAAAAATTCATTATCACATGCAAAAATGCAGGGTTGTGATTTCAACAGAGTGCCCACAAAAGAGGACCTAAAGATTGCCTTCCACCAAGGCTATGGAGCCTTGACTCAATAGCTAAGAGTCTCGACTGGGAAAACATAATCTTCCACTGCATCCAACATGTAGGTAAATAAACTCAATAAAGTTTATTTCAAATTGAATACTTGTGCAATATATTCAATATTAATTTCCACCATAATAATGTGCCTATTTGTTTTACACAAATAAGCAATGATAATATTGCACATGACATTGGAATGCAACCTAGTGAGGGTGGAGCACAACCTGTCGATGAAGGCCATTTTGTGCATCCCGGTACTGGATGTATTCATATGCTATACAAAACACAATATGGATTAATACAATTAAACATCTTTAATTGTATTTGGTGTATTAATCAATGTAACCTTTCATGTTTCAAATTTAGAGCATGTAGAGCATGATCAACATGTTGATCATGATCAAGTTAGAGAATATCAGGAATATGATGTGGCTCCATCAGGTAAAGAGGGCCACTCTAATGTTCTTTTAAACATATTTAATTACAATTGGTGTATTAATTAATGTAATCTTTTGTGTTTCAACTCTAGATCAAGATTTAGAGGGTGTTCAACATGTTGAGCATGAGGCTATAAGACAATATCAAGAACATGATGTGGCCCAATCAGGTAAAGAGCACCACTCTGATGTTCTTTTAATTAATGAAATACATGTAACAATAATAATAAAACATATCAATTTAACATTTCTTTGCTATTGCAGCAGACCCCCCCTTATAGCCACGTCTGCGTTGTGAGTACACGACTAGGAATACATTAAGATCATGAGCAGAGCTCAGAACAACTCAAGGGGGGACAAATGATTTTGAAAATGGTACTCCACTTCAGCTTTTTTTAGCCGCAAAAAGGAAACAAAAAAAAAATTGATTGTAATCATATTATGACAGCCATATTTTTGATAATATGTAAAAACTGAAAAAATGAAATATGTTAATGAATGAATGTGAATATGTTAATGAATAAATGTTATATTTTAGTGAATGAATGTTATATGTTATTAATGGATGAATGAGTTAATGTGAATATGTTAATGAATGAATGTTATATGTTATTAATGGATGAATAAATTCAATTAATGTTATATGATCAGGTATGGGGAATTGAGAGTGATGTGAGGTGAGGGGAGGGGCCAAATGAGCTTCCACCTTCATGTGGTTGGCCCTGTTAATTAGAGAATATTAAACTATTCTCAAAACAAAGAGAAGTTCAATAAGGTAAGTAATGCACTTTTCAATATAAGAAATGCATCGTTTGAAGCATCAAACCAATATGCAAAGATGAAATAAAGTGCTAAATTTTCACTATGAACATTGTGTTGTGTGTGGATTTGGTTTCAAAGCTCTGTTTTTTATTTTTATTTTAGTGGTCTCTAAAATTTGACTTTTGTGCATAACAAGTTAGTAGAAAATTTGATAGCTCTGAACGGTTTAGAGGCTCAATTGAGATAGATACACAGATATTTGGATCTTGTTGTTGATGGGATGCTTTCACTTAACCATGAAATTTTGTACCATCTGTAGGTATGCTAAAATATTTGTACTTACATTCATTCAACTTACTATAATATAATATCTGACAAAAATCTCCTTTTCATTATACTTACATGGATTTTCATGCCCTATTCCAAAGAACATGTTTTAAAATAGGCAAGAAGGATGCTGGCAAGGGTTAAGGAATTTGGCTTTACACTTGCCAATTGCATTGTTTACTTCATTCATACAGCATATTGCCAATGCATTTCACAATTGTTGGAATCATATCCTATAATTACAAAACTAGTATGTAAGTTTCAAATATGGCATTAGATATCTTTCTATGAATGTTTGAAATAAAATATCAAAATGGAGAAGAATTAAAAAATAATCTGTATAATTTCAAATATGGAGTTACACATATTTCTATAGAATGCATCAAAGTGACCTTCAAGATTAACAATGGCAATGAGTACAAGGTCAGTATAACTTAATGCTAACTGGGTATGATTCTATTTGTTCAAGACCAATTTCTATTCATTTTATGCTTGCACTACTTTTATTTACATTTGTGTTCTGCTAATATCCATTTTCCTTTACATTCATATTCTTCTATACATATTGTGTTTACAATAATGTTTTCCTTAATTTAATCTAGGGGAGAGGACCTAGTACCTGAGAAAATCTCAATGTCATGTTGTTTGGATTTACTGTGAAGCTAATCCAAAGTTTTTCATTGCTGCTCAAGGCCATATTGCAGTGCTTTCTCTAGGAAGCCCACATGATCCCCATCAGGTATTTCTTTTTGTAGTCTCTAAATTTCTTAAAAGAAATCAACAACCAGTTTGTCTAAATTTTTCTCCTTGTTTACACATTAATATCTCTTTTGGCAACAATGGATCATAGTGAATTCACGGGGTCTTAAAGAGAAGGCTCTCAAACATGGAGATCAAGAGTGGGACTAGGTAAAACCATTCACAATCATGCTCATATTGTTTTATTGACTGTCTAAGAGCTAAGTATCCAAGATAACATTCTGTATTTTTCTATTGAATTTCCAAAGTGAGAATAATTTTGGGTTTGCAATCCTATTTTTTAGTACACTAGCTAAGTATCCAAGATGCATTGCAGGTACTTTTTCTCACCAAATTGCTCATTTTCCACAAATTTAGATTCTAGTGTGTAGTTTAATATTCACTAGTTTGATTTTTTCCTTTTTAGAAAAATTAGAATCCAGTTCATAGGTTGTGCTTGTTGTCCATGACAGTCCCCTTGATCTCATGACTCATTATAGGTTTTATATTTTGCTCCAATTGTTGATCAAAATCAAATGTGGCCATCATAATATCATCCATAGCCTCCATATTCTACAATTATTCATTGCTCATTTCTCATACATATTAACCAAATAATGCAGGCCTAGAGTTTGGACTACAGATGTATGCAAAAAGTGATAAATCCCTGCCTCTGTAAGCCTAATTAAACACAACAAATGACATGTTGTTTGATATTTTAAACAGTTATATGATTGTCCTTTTTCTATCTTGTAAACACTTACTCAATGTATACAATAATTTATTGAAATACAAAATTGAATGGCCTCTTAACTCTTGACACTAATGTCATTGCATTTGTCCAAACCAGGTTAATCATATTGTGATCTAAATTTTCATAATGAAGTCTTCAAATCTATCCTTTAAATTTGAGCATTGATGACAATCCATCTTGTCTTTTACTACCCCTATTAAATGCTCATGGTCTTGGCACATCAACTTTCTCTCTTTGATTAACCTGTCCTTATGTCTTGTCATTATCCCTATGGATGCACTTTGGATCCTCCTACTACTTTTATATATCGCCCAAAGTTACCCCACTAAGTATTTTGATCCATTTGTATCTTCATCAACAAGAGATCATGTATCACTAGGATATTCTATAGTTTCCCCGACGTGGTGAGTCTCCTCGATGATTATTCTTTCGATCTCAACTATGTCACCAAGATTCCTGTCGATGTAATCTTATCGACATCACATAATGGGTTGGGTAGACATTTAGAACTTACTCTGATGGCATATGTCTTCCTGATATGCTTCCCTCATGCTTCGTCGATGAGACAAGATGTGTATCTCATCGATGAAACGTCATCGCTGAGACCAAAATCCAGTCCTCCTACTATATCTTCTCAAGTAATTTTGATTGCTGTAATAGTATTGATCTTTCACCGATATGCCTACATTTCAACGATTAGTTTTTTTTTTTTTTAAATTGCATTGTTCCATCGAAATTGTGATGAACTGCAAAAAGCGTCTGACAAATCTACAATGTATTTGATGAAATTTCACCATGATGACTTTCCTATTTCATTGTGAGTTTGACAAAATTATGTTGTTAATCCAACAGTTTGGCAAAGTTATGTCGCTCGTGCTCCACATACTACTCATCACTAGAGCGATGAAACTCTCGTCTCGGTTTTGATGAATGTATGTTGCTGCTTTGATGCTTCATCGATGGTATGCTACATGTGCTCTAGGTACTGTTCATTGCTAGAGAGACAAAATTGTCATCTTGGTTTCAAAAAATGTATGTCACTGATCCAACACTCCATCAATGGTATGTCGCACGTGCTCTGGGTACTGTTCATCCCTAGAGTGATGAAACTATTGTCTCGATTCCGATGAATGTATGTTGCTACTCCAACGCTTCATTGATGGTATACCGCACGTGCTCTAGGTATTGTTCATCGCTAGAGTGATGAAACTATCATCTTGGTTTCGACGAATGTATGTCGCTGCTCCGACGCTTCAGTGACACTATGTCACCCATGGTCTAGCCATTGTTCATCGCATGATCGATGAAGGGGGTGTCACGGTTTTGATGAAATTTCATTGTGCATTCAAAATTTTACATGTCTGTCAGGATGTAGATGAAAACTGAGTGATGACGCTGATTTCTGCAATTCATTGGTGGACTGACAATAGATCGTCGAAAGTCTGACGAACGTCCATTGAAAATTGGGGTCAAATTCAGTAGTGACTCCCTCCCTCTCTCTCTCTATATCAAGTCTCTCCCTCTTACCCCCTCTCCCTCTATTATTTCTCTCTCTCACTCACTCCTTTTATCTCTCTCCCTTCTACCCTTAACCCTCTACCCTATATCTCTCTCCCATTCCCTCCCTCTCTCTCACTCCCTTTATCTCTCTCCACTATACCCTTAAACCCTACACCCTTTAAAAATCTACCCTCTACCCTCTACCATCTATCTCTCTCCAACTCTGTCCCCCCCTCTCTCTCTCAAGTAAGTCCCTCCTACCCCCTCTCCCTCTCTCAAGTCTTTCTATCTCTCTCTCTCACTCCCTCTATTTGTCTCCCCTCCAACCTTAACCCTAAACCCTAAAACCCTAAAACCTTAAATCCTCTACCCTCTACCCTTTACCCTCTATCTGTCTCCAACTCCCTCCCTCACCCTCTCTCTCTCTCAAGTCTCTCCCACCTATCTCCTCTCCCTCTCTCTCTCTCTCCCCTCTCTAACCTTAACTCTAAACCCTTAACCTTTAAACCCTAAACACTTAAAACCCTCTACCCTCTACCATCAACCCTCTCCCCTCTATCTCTCTCCCACTCCCACTCCCTCTCCCTCCCCCTCTCTCTCAATTCTCCCTCCTACCCCCTCTCCCTCTCTCAAGTCTCTCTCACTCACTCACTCCTTCTATGTCTCTCCCTATTAGAATCCGAAATTTCCATGGAAAACCCTAGGATTTTTTCCCTTTTTGAACATAATATTTTCACTATTTTTTTCATAAAATATCATTCACTCCCTTTTACAATGCTACAATATATTTTACCCTTGTTCCATTGCCCTATTTTTGGCCTATATAGCCCTCACATTTTACCCCCATTTAATTCCTAATATTTCACTATTCTTTTTCTTAATAATTCATTTCTCTCATCCATTATGTTTGAATATCTTTTATCGCCATTTGTCTACCCTTTATAAGCTTTCACCACAGTCACAAGAAATGTTTATCATACAACTGAGGGAGGTCAAAACATAACTCATCATGGTGTGGTGAATGGTGAGACAATCGAAGAGGAAGCAGTTTGAAGAGATACTACGATACTGCCACCGGTTAGGATGGAGACTACGACGACACAGGAAGTGGTTAGCAAAGACAGTGAGGTAACGATGAATGGTATAGTAGTGTCACTATATCTTACTACCATATCCTACCATCTTACCATGTTCAACTTTATGTCTTTACAAGTTTTCATGGTGCTTCAACTTTGACCACTCCCATGTTACTTGTCCCGTTACCGCTCAACCACTGGTTCATTCTTAACTGGCCACGGTGAGGTTGTAGCCATTCGCTAACTGCCACCCATCGATGCCTCACTACTTACCTCCATTCTACCGTGCTACCAAGATCACCCCTCTGAATGATGTTGTTACCGCGGTAATGACTATTGCCCCACCAGTTATCTCATCACTCACCACAGTACTGCGGTCACTGTGTTGACCATGCGCGGTGTAGCGGTAAACCTTTCTCCCTCCACCACACCACCATAGTCTTCTTTTTGACTGGCCATGGTGTAGCAGTAGCCTTTGACTAACCTTGGAAACCATTTATCATGCTACAACAGTGTGTTTGAAGACCACACATGGTGCGGCGGTAAGCTCCCTTGCTTGCTCCATAACTGCTACTTCCATACCGTGGGCCCCTTTGTGGGAGGCCATGGTAAAGTGGTAAAGACATTAAAAGTAAACATTCAGGCAATAGCGCAAGGTACAAGGTGTATTAGCATTTTGGATGGGAAATATGATTTTGTATGAAATAGGTAGGAAAATTATGGGTGTACATGGAGAAAACCTTAGGGTTTTTTCATGGATTTTTATGGAAAATAATAGGAAAACCCTAGGAATTTTTATGGAGATTTTTGGTTCTAATAGGAGTGATGAATAGTTTTTCTTGAAACAGATTGTAATGAAGAAAACATTAATAAATTGGTGACATATTTTTTGATTTCAGTTGCTAAGATGCTATAATTTCTATATTTCCTCTCTGGTTGTCTCCAATTAGAATTTTTTTAAGTCATTTAAATCAATATATCACGTATATTTTTGATTTATTGCAATGCATTTTTCATTTTGTGTGATTTGATTACTTGGTGTTTGCAAGGAAGAACTAAATCCTTTTAAACAAGTCATAGTGACTTTAGGATTTTTTTTGGATGGTTGAAGAAGAACTTGGTAGGAAAACATTTTAGCACAATTTTATGCAAGTCATAAATTTGGTGAAATAATATGCCAGCCATAGAATTTCATACCTTAAATGTGCCTAACAACTTGAATTAGGTCAGAAAGGGGAACACCTAGAATTATTGATATTTTTGACTCTATTGCCCATGTGGATAGAAAATACTGGTCAGTCATAATCCAGGAGATAAAGTTCATTTAAAATAATATTTTCAGATCCTTTCCTTTATGTTGTAGGAATAGTTGTATGGTTTTTATCTATCCACGTCCATTTGCCATTATGGATAGATTGTTTGAATAGGAAATACATTTCAATCTACATTATTCATATAAGTACACTTGCCTAGGTCCCGCAGAACCTAAAGAGAAGAAGGTATAATTGCATCAATTGCATCAATTGGCCTTGTACGTTGGCCAAAAGTGTTGTAAGATCTTGGAAAACTCTTTTGGTTAAAACCTGCACTTTTGAGAACCAACACTCCCCTCTACCCTTAGCCCTCTACCCTCAAACCTTAAACCCTTAAACCCTCTACCCTCAACCCTTAACCATCTACCCCTAACCCTCTACCCTCTATCTCTCTCCCACTCCCTCTCTCTCTCTCTCAATACTCCCTCTCCTACCCCCTCTCCCTCTCTCAGGTCTCTCTCTCTCTCACTCACTCACTCCCTCTATCTCTCTCGCCTCTACCCTAAAACCTAAACCCTAAACCCTTAACCCTTAAACCCTCTACCATCTACCCTTAACCATCTACCCTTAACCCTCTACCCTCTATCTCTCTCCCACTCCCTCCCTCTCTCTCTTAAGACTCTCCCTCCTACCCCCTCTCCCCCTCTCCCTATCTCAGGTCTCTCTCTCACACACACTCAATCACTCCCTCTATCTCTCTCCCCTCTACCCTAAACCCTAAACCCTAAACCCTAAACCCTAAACTCTTAACCCTTAACCCTTAAACCATAAACCATTAAACCCTCTACCCTCTACCCTTAACCCTCCCTCCCTCTGTCTCTCTCCCACTCCCTCCCTCCATCTGTCTTTCAAGTCTCTCCATCCCACCCCTTCTCCCTCTCTGAGGTCTATCTTTCACTCACTCAATCCATCTATCTCTCTCCCATCTCCCTTAAACCCTATATCCTCAACCCAATACCCTAAACCATCAACCCTATACCTTAAATTCTCAACCATCTACCCTATACATTGGATCCTCAACCCTCATCTATATTTTTCCCTCCCTCCCTTCTCTCCTTATCTCTATCTCACTTCTCCCTCCATCTCTCCCTCCATACATCCCACCTTCTCTTCCCTAATCCCTCAACCCTATACCCTCAACCCTTAAAACCTTAAACAATCAACCCTATACCCTAAACCCTTAACCGTCAACCCTTAAATCCTAAACCCTTAAACCCTCTACCCTCTACCCTCAACCCAATACCCTTAATCATAATCCCTCAACACTTAAACCCTTAAACCCAATTAAACTCTCTACCCTAATCCCTCTCTTAGGTTTGTCACTCACTCACTCCCTCTATCTCTCTCCCATTCCCTCTCTCTCTCTCTCCCCCTCTCTTAGATATCTCCCTCCCACCCCCTCCCACTCTCTCTCTCCCTCTATCTCATGTATCTCCCACCACCCCCTCCATCTCTCTCAAATCCCTCTATCCTGAGTACTCCCTCCCACCTGAGTACTCCCTCTCCATTTCTCAAGTCTCTCTCTCTCACTCCTTGTATCTCTCCCATACCTCTATCTCTCACTCCCTCTCTCTCCTACTCTCTTAGGTCTCTCCTTCCCACCCCTCTCTCCCACTTTTTCTCCCTCTCCTTCTCTCTCAAGTGTATCTCTCCCACCCTCTCCCTCTCCCTCTCTCTTAGGTTTCTCCTCCCACCCCTCTCCCTCCTCTCTCTCCTCTCTCTCTATCTCTATGTCTCTCCTCTATCTCTCTCCCTCCTTTCTCTCTCTCACTCATCTCTCTCTCCCTTTGTCTCTCTCCTCTCTCCCTCTCTCTCTCTCCATCTCTCTTAGGTCTCTCCCTCCCACCCCCTCTCCCTATTTCTCTCTCTCAAGTATCTCCATCCTACCTCATCTTTCTCTCTCTCTTTGTCAAGTCTCCCCCTCCTACACCCTCTCCCTCTCACAATGACTCCCTCTATATCTCTTCCACTCCCTCCCTATCTCACTCCCTCTCCCTCTTTCTCCCTCTCTCTCCCTCTCCCTCTCCCTCTCCCTCTCCCTCTCTCTCAATTATATCCCTCCCACCACCTCTCCCTCTCTCTCTCTCTCCCTCTCTCTCAAGTAGAGGGTTTAGGGATTAAGGGTTAAGGGTTGAGGGTTGAGGGATTAAGAGGGTATGGGGGTTGAGGGATTAGGGTTTAAGGGTTAATGGTTGAGGGTTGAGGGATTAATAGGGTATAGGGGTTGAGGGATTACATGGGTATAGGAGTTGAGGGATTAGGTTATAAGGGTTGAGGGTTGAGGGATTAGGGTTTAAGGGTTGAGGGTTGAGGGATTATGGTTTAAGGGTTGATGGTTGAGGATTGAGTGATTAAGAGGGTATAGGGGTTGAGGGATTAAGAGGGTATGGGGGTTGATGGATTAGGGTTTAAGGGTTAAGGGTTTAGGGGTTGATGGATTAAGAGGGTATAGGGGTTGAGGGATTAGGGTTTAAGGGTTAAGGGTTGAGGGTTGACATGGTAGAGTGGTTGAGGGATTAGGATTTAAGGGTTGAGGGTTAAGGTTTAAGGATTAAGGGTTTAGGGATTAAGATTATAGAGGGGTTGACTGATTAGGGTTTAAGGGTTGAGGGTTGAGGGGTTGAGGGATTAGGGTTTAAGGGTTGAGGGTTAAGGGTTAACTATTGAGGGATTATGGTTTAAGGGTTAAGGGTTGAGGGATTAAGAGGGTATAGGGTTTGAGGGTTGAGGTATTAAGAGGGTATAGGGGTTGAGGGATTAGGGTTTAAATGTTGAGGGTTAAGGGTTGATGGATTAAGATTGTAGATGGGTTGAGGGATTATGGTTTAATGGTTGAGGGATTAAGAGGGTATGGGGGTTGATGGATGGAGGTCTCTCTTGGGTCTCACTCCCTCCCATGCTACCTACAATAATCATTGTCACTCCAATGCCCTCTCTCACAATTCCTCTCTGTCAGGCCTCACTTATCTCCCACCCTAATTTCTTAGGTCTCTCCTTCCCACCCCCTCTCTCCTAATTTGACTCCCTCTCTATTAGGCCTCACTTACCTCCCACCCTACTTTCTTAGGTATCTCCTTCCCACCCCTCTCTCCCACTTTGAATCCCTCTCCTCCTCTCAGGTGTCTCCCTCCCACCCTCTTTCCCTCTCTCTCTTGGTTTTCCCTCCCATGCCCTCTCCCTCCCCCCTCTCTCTCTCTCAAGTCTCTTCATCCTACCCCCCCTCTCTCTCCCACTCTCTCCCACTCTCTCCCTCTCTCTCTCTCACTCCCTATATCTCTCTCCCACTCCCTCTCTAAGGTCTTCCCCCCCACCATATAACTAAATAAATTCTTTCCCTCTCAAGTCTATTTCTCTTGGGTCTCACTCCCTCACATGATACCTACACTAATCAGTTTCACTCCAATGCCCTCTCTCACAATCCCTGTCAGGCCTCACTTACCTCCCACCCTACTTTCTTAGTCTCTCCTTCCCACCCCCTCTCTCCTACTTTGACTCCCTCTATGTCAGGCCTCACTTATCTCCCACCCTACTTTCTTAGGTCTCTCCTTCCCACCCCCTCTCTCCCACTTTGACTCCATCTCCTTCTCTTAGGTGTCTCCCTCTCACCCTCTCTCCCTCTCTTTCTCCTAGGTTTATCCCTCCCACATCCTCTCCCTCTCCCTCTCTCTCTCTCAAGTCTCTCCCTCCTACCCCCTCTCTCTCTCTCCCTCTCTCTCCCTCTCTCTCTCTCTCTCTCCCTCTCTCTCATATCTCTCCTTTTCCAAACAACATATTTGGTGCTCGCCAAATTTGGAGAGCGCCAAATTTGGTGTGCACCAAATTTGGCATGCACCAAATTTGGTGCACCAAATTGTGTTTTACCTTGAAATAGTAAAATAAGGCTTGACCTCATGATCTAGGCCCACATTCTCGTGAAGTTGTCTGGTTCAACGCTTTATCCAAAATAGAAACACCTTTTTTTATGCAGTTGAATTCATATTGTACCAATCTATGCTTGATCCATCACCTTTTTACCACCAATCTACATGGTAGACAATGTAGAAGAAGACATTTTGAAGTTTCTACATCATTTTACATTATCTAAGGTAATATATTCATTTTGGTAAATTGAAATGTTTATATTTAGTATATGTTTTTGTTTTTGGCAATATAAACTAAATTTCCTTAATGATTTTATTAATCATAACAATTGGACATAAAATTCAACATTGAATTGGATGGGATTTTCATTAAAAAGTTCAATTTTTATGAGTTTCACGAACAAAAAAATTAAAAACATGACATTTACTTAACATAAATTTACTTTTGAATTCTATTCTCATTGCTTATAGTAGTCCATTTCTAGTATGGCTAGTGGAATTCACTGTATTTCATTCTTTTTCAATTAATTTGGAAAACCTAATAGCTTTCATCAATGTTAATGCAAGTGTCCATTAATTTTTTTTTCCATAAAAATTTCACCTTCATTGAACATGTGCTTGGATAAATTCAAGTGAGTTGACATAGTTGTTAATGCAAGTTTCCATTCATTCATACCATTTATCTTTCTAATAAATACAAAATTGGGAAATTTTGTGCAATTGAGAATTCTTATTGTCTTTCTAAGTTACCTCATTTCCAAAGAAATAATGAATAATTATAAGATATAGCATCACAAACCCTTCTTTGAATTCATATTCTTCATGACTTCGTTGACAATTTGGTTTTGAGAAAATAAACACAAGAGTCTCTAGTTTTAATTTAGGTGACAACAACTTATACCCTAGGTCAGTGATGCAGAGCAGGGAGACAAAACCTTCAACAATCATTTAATTAGATTAATTTCAAACAATCTTCAATCTCAAAAACCTCAATTCAATGTTGAATTGACCAATTCACATCTAAAACAAAACAAAGATCATCCATAAATAAAAATCTATGCTTTTCAAGATGACTACACTTCTAAACCTCTGGAAGATTTTAACAAAACCCACCATATCTAAGTCTATTGCTCGAAATATTGTATTCATACAATAGTCACTCCTAAAAAAATGAAATAAACTGAATATTAATAGAAACTCTAATCTGTGAATTTTTCATCATAACCTTTATAAATTTAAAGGTCAATAATTCTAAGCAAAAAGTCCACAACTTCAAAATCAACGTTCCAGGCCTCTCGTGTAGGAGCACCTTGTAAGCCCAATTTTGTCAAAAATGTCATCTTTTAGTGAGCATGGTAAAATGCTAAGATTTTAGTTAATGTTGAGTATATTGTGTTTAGTATGGTCAATTAGACCATTTTATAATGTATTTGGAGCTAAGGGAGTTCAGTTGTGTCATAGCTTGCAATTTGGCTAGATGTGGTCAGAAAAGTTGCTAAAGGATTCAAAAGTTGCAGAGTTCGAGGGAGTTGAAATAAAATCAAAATATGTTTAATAACATTCAATGCCTTGAAGGAGAGGTTTTTGGTTGATTTGTACCCCATTTTTTTTATCAAGAAGAACGTTATTTTCTAGAAATTTACTGGTTTCTCTCACTTTTCTTGTTTTTGTATGGCCTCTACAGACTCTAAGATGATATGAAACAAATTTTATGTTGTAGATTAATGAATTATATTTCATTTTCATCTATTTAGAGGTTCTAACTCTTTGTATAGCGAAATTTATATTATTTTTACTGCTGCTACCTACTTTCACAATGTTCTTGGATTGAGGTGTTTCATTATGTAATTCGACCCATTACACTTTTTCTACCTACTGTAATTTGTGGAATGGGTCCTGTAACTTTTAAAATGCATGGCTAACCTATTTAGAATGTTGTGGGGTCAAGGTTGGGTGTTTGGGATGATGTTCTAGGATTGTAGTACAATATTTTCATGGTGAAAAATAGGGCTTCAAGCAGTGTTTTGACAAAATATGGGAAGGATTGTCCATGTAATGTATTATTCACCATGTGTAGGGTCTGGTAAGTGTGTTTGGTTCTTTGTATGGGTTTGGCAGGTCTAAGAGATAGGAATTTCATTAAAACCCCAAGTATTTTTCTTGAAATTGAGGGTTTGGTGTATTAGGGGTCTAGAGGTCTTGGACCTAGAAACAATTCAGGAAATTGGAGGTTTTGACACATAAAATACTTATGTTTGAGAATTTTGAGTGAATATGTAGTGTTTAAAATGTACTCTCTTTGTAAATTAGGCCAATTGAATAGCCTTTTCCAAGGTGGGTTTATTGGAAGTCAATGTTGGTCCAAAGGAGTTGATGTTGGGGTTTACCTATATTTTATAACTTGAAAATGGGTATCTTAATCACCCCTAATTTTGTCAAGTGTTTTGGAAAATCTTGGTGAAAAGGCCCTTGAACCGGGTTGCCTATGCTACAAGGGAAAGCTTGGTAGAAGTTGGGATTTTCAATTGAACATCTGGTTTTGCTTCGGAATCTAATTGATTCTCATTGATTTGTTGTATTGAATGGTTTCCACCCCTCTCTGTATCAAAAATGGTGTTTCATGGTAAGTTAAGTGATCAAGTTGTGTGTAAGTCTATTAAGATCCTTCCTATAAATATTTGAACAAGTTCATTGTGGATCCCTACATGTACTACATCAGCCTCTAGGTACTTTGCCAACTCTTAAAACACACTTAAAATCCCTAATCTAATATCTAACCTTACAGACATCTAACTTCATTATGTATGAAAAATATTGTGTAGCATAGACATGTTTGATAATTCCAAACAACTTGCTGCCTTCTTTGATAAAATGCATTGGTGTGTTTCATATTTAATGCAATGTAATCAACGATATCAATATTTTTGTAAAATGCATTACTTACTCTTGTTCTATGTGTGTTTGTGAGCATGTAGCATTGAAGGTCATGCCGAGGAAATGACCAAAGCCTCTAACACTAGAAGAACATGCAGTTAAAAATGCAAGGAGAAGAGAATAAAAAAATGTAGCTCGTGAAGCAAAGGAATTGCAGTCCATACAGCCACAAATTACCGTGCAATCTAAGAGATATGTCAAATTGGAAAAAAAGGGCACGAATGAGGAAAGTTCATGGAAGGACAAGAATGGATACAAAATTTGGGGACACATCATCAACCATAGGTGAAGCTCAATGCACATCTCTAGTTGAAGACACATTGACAACAACATGTGGTTTTCCAAGTACACCGGAAATCACATCTCCAATTGAAGACACATCATCATAAACATTGTGTTTTGAAAGTACATCAACAAACACATCTCTATTTGAAGGCACTCCACAAATGACATCTCAATTTGGAGGTAGAACATCGTTTACATGTCAATCTCAAGGTATGCCATCAATTGCACCTCTAATTGAAGGTACGCGATCTATCCCCGATGTTGTTGACCTTCCCAATATTGACACAAATTAACATTTGAGAACTCCTAGAGCTTTGCATAGAAAACCTACATTTTTTATTGATATTGATTCCAATGTTTTGAAATGGATGCCTAATAAGATTCCAAAATGTACCTGTCGAAGATATGCACAAAGGATATGGAGTTTTTTTTTTGCAAAGCTAAGTGAAGGTGGAAGATGCCAAATATTTGTTGAAATGATGAGGAAACTCAAATTTAGGCCCCCCAGGAAGGCTCTTGGGCTAAGAGTTTTGAATGACTCAAGTGAAAATTCCATTGTAAATAACTTGATGAGTGCATACGAGAGTGTGGGTTCCACCTCACACACGAAGGATAGTTGTGCCACACGACATGTGATGACAACAACACTGTTAAGCAGTCAAACAAGGAACAACGTGAAACTTACAAAGGCAATTAAGTATTTGAAAATAAGTAGATCATCTCTAATGATAGCCAAAGGAAGGCGTGAAAGAGTGGAGGATCTAAATAGCAATGAGTTATGGGAATTTTCAGGTAGAGTGCCACGGAAAGACACAAGAATTGCCCAAGGCTTGAGATCTTTAATTGTGAATTATTGGAAGGATAAAAAAATTACCTCTCCTAATCAAAGAGATGTTGAAAGAAGGAGAATTGGTAGTAGAAACCATGAGCCACGTCCAATGCATTATTTGGATACCACTAAAACCCAATTTTTTGTTGATTTTATACAGATGTTTCCTGAAATTAAAATATGTCAAAGGTATTTTGAAATGCTAAAGCCTTTTTATGTCAAAATAAATCACACACACACTACTTGTTGTTGTAGGGTTCATATTGAGTTTTCTAACCATTATGATGTTTATCCACCTAAATTGTCAAGGAAATTTTTGTCTTCCATTTTATGTAAAAGAGAGGATGGTCAATTTTTTTCCAAAAAATCATGTATGGATGACACATGTGATCATTGTGGTTGCATGCAACATTTTCCAATTTTCCAACACATGGCTAGTACACACACAATTGGAGACAAAATTGTGGAATTTGGCAAATATAAGACCGTGGCATACAGTCTAAAAGATTGGAAGGAAGAAAAAAAGTGTGAATTGGTCAGTGATAAGATTCTAGTGTATCAGTTTATGTGCATTTTTTGTGATTAGGTGGTCTATGATTATGCAATGCATACACACAGAGCACAATGGTTGGACTCATAGTTCAAGTTATGCAAGGACACATTTCCACTTCATCATATAATTTTAGTTGTCAACTTCACTGAGAACTACACACTACAACCATAGAATGAGGTGCAATCACAATAATACAAATCCATGCAGGTTGCTATATTTATGCATATAGCATTCATTCATGCAAATGATAGTAAAGAGGAAAATAGGAAAGTATTGAGGGAGTATCACTTTTACATTAGTGATGATTGCACACATTCTACACAATTTGTTCAAGGTTACTTTCATATGTTCTATGTTGATCTGGCTAGCAGGGGCATATCATTTAGTCAACATATCATATGGTCAGATAATTGTACATCACAATTCAAGAACACCAGAATGTTTTACTAGTTGAGCAGGATGCATACAATTAGTAGTGTTTAACATATGTGGAACTTCTCGGAGGCCGGACATGGAAAGGGGGAGCATGATGGAGAAGGTACATGTATCAAAAGAGCCCTAGCATGAGAAGAGTTAAAGTACACAAAAAATGTAAAGTTGATAGATGCAAGATCAATTGTCCAGTGGTGCAATGGTGCAATGGGTCCAAGTAGTGAAGGAAATTATTTAGTTCGTAGATTTTTTCATTTAGTAAATGATACTAACATTGCAAAATATGAGGATTGTTGTACACTAATAGGATCAAGTGAGCTACACTCTTTTAGAAGCTCCAATGCAGGTACATGGACTATCCATACAAGGAAGATGGCATGATTTTGTTATGCATGTACACTTCAATCATGGAATGATTGTGAGTCAACAGAGTGGGTTGACGAATGGTATGTAAGAAGTCTAACCCCATTTGACACTTATCAGCTCTCGATGGCTCTACAAATCATAGAGATGCAATCATCCATTGACTTTGATCATGTATCAGACCTACTAGAACCAGGTAATATATCTTACTTACAAGTTTTATTATGTTTCTCGGTAAATAAATCTAACAAGATGAACATATCAATGTAGGGCACATTTATGTAGTGATTGCAAATGAAGACAATGAAGAGGGTACAAATTATTACCTGTGTCATTGTATCGAGGCCAAAAATAAATTGGAGTCCCCAGTTATAGATGGAGAAAACATAGAATATCCTACAGGTTCGGTGGTTGTTACTAGAACATGGCTTCAAATGTATCTAGTTAAGAATGTTGCAGTTTGGATGTTTGAGGACTTCGATATGCACCGAAAAATTCTTCACTATTCGAACCTTGTCCTATCCACCAACATTCATTTGATCAAATATAAGGGTAGACCTATGAACAAGAACTTGTGGAAAGTGCATTAGTCTGACCATGAGGCAATTCTCAACACAATAAAGAGTGGAGTAGACCTAGATGGTTCACTATATTGATTTGTAAGTATGCACATTGAATTTGTAAAGTCATGTTATTTATCACTCTTTTGGACCAACACCTTGCAATAAGGCTTTTTCACCCTTACTATTTGATGCCATATGCGTTTACGACTGTCATTGATCCTTGTCTGATTGTGACTGTAGGTAATACTGAAGTTTATCAAAGTATATAAGAAAAGAACAACATCAGTTGGTGGTGCAAGTGTTTAGTGGTATGAGAAACATCGGTTGCTGGTGCATTTTCTGGTTGTCAATCTTCTCTTTCTTTTCTATCTCCTATATTTATTGTATTCTTATATGCTACATGTTTTATGTTAAGCCTCTCAATGATATATTTGAAATTTATACGTAGGGTCATCGAGAGATGATAAAGTAGTGGAGGGGCACATCACCATTGTAGGACCTTCAATCAACCTCCTTATCTAGCATGCATGAAGGTGATAGTAGGTCTTGTCAGCTATATGACTGACATTATTTAGTTATTTCTCTTTTAATGATTTTTATGTGAGTCTATGTCTAAGATTGAGAGGCTTTTGTAGGTTTTTTGGTTCATGCAAATAGCCGGGCCAACTGAGGTGGAATGGAAAAAATAAACTGGGCAACAACTCCTTTTGTTTCTTCTCAAGTACAATATATTATATGATCTGTGCTGGAAATGGGAGGATTATTTCCCTGCATGTATTGCTACAAGTATTGACAAATGGGAAGATTTTCAAGATGTTCTTCCATCACTATTGTAATATCTGTCATTGACTTAGTGTATTTTTTGATATACTAAAATTATGAGAAATTAATACATGAAAATGTGTATATTCCTTAATATACGCCTCAATTAAATGTGTATATTATATTTAAAATTAGTTGTACTGCTTCATGGTTTACATTTAAAGTTGTCTTCAAGGAAAAATGTGTGGATTTATTAGTAAGAATGAAATACTATTTAATATAATTGTAGAAAGGCATATTATTAAGGTCTTTTGAACATTATGCAATGAGGAAGTTGCAAAATATGTTAAAATATGATACAATGTAATAAATGGTCAATCCATGTCAAGATGGGTGAAAGCAAACTTTTTTATTGTTTTTGAGTCTAAGGTCTTAGGAAGAGTTGAATAAGTGATGCAGACCCAAGGTGTAAATCAAATTAAAATTACAAATACAAGATGATCAACCCAAAATCCAAATCAAATTCAAAATAACTTCACAAATCCACTTGTCAGGTACACTCTTTCTACAAGTAATGCTAAACAACTTCAAGAGAATTTTTACCTAGCTTTCCCAAAAGATTTGTCAATTAAATGATGGATTTAGACACCCATTAAAGACTTACACAAAATACTTCAAGATCAAGTATAACTCCTTTGGACCAGTTTAGACTTCCAATACACTCACCATGGGAAATCAAGGAAAAGATGTCAATTTAACAAAGGAAGTACCCTTCAAACTTATCCAATCAACTTGGAACCTTTGAGTAGAAAATGAAATGGCCCAAAACCACATAATCCAACACTAGTTTGCACCTGTACGATCAGAAAAACTCCCAACTAAAAAAAATCTCCTTTTCTAATGCAAAAACAAGGGTTTTGTCAAAATCTTTATTCGCAGGCTTCAATAAACAAATAAATGGTCCAAACACCTTTCATAGGGTTTGCCTTGAAATTTTAAATGATTAAAAACTCAACTTCATCAAAATTTCATTGAAAATAACTTCAAAACTATTGCTCAAGGTAATTCAATACATGTAAGACCTATTCGGCCTGTACATAGGTAGGGAACTCAGAAAAATTAGTTAAACTATGAGAAAACAAAGTAATTTCCAAGCTTTATAATTTTCCCTCCAATCCAACAACCAAAACTCGAGCCTCCCCATAATTTACATAGAATTTCTCATCCTCATATAACTTACCAATGCCCCTAACCACCAAGAAACCAACTTTTCAAAACACATAACCATTGCAATTACAAATTTGTTGCATTATGCAACTCACAAATTTGCAAATGTATCACTTTTCCTAATAACTAAACTAATGAATCCATTATTTCATTGAGATACAATATTTCATGTTTCCTTTTAGGCTTTCAAACTCACTTGTTGACACATTTTCAATGCAAGGGTGCATTCTGACCATCAAACATGGAGATGTGTGACTAGATGCCTAGCTGCTCCTGCACCACCTACCTTGTCAATACTACCAAATTGGAAAGCTAGTGAGCTCATTGGCTTTCCAAATTTGTAGGGTTGACAAGGTAGGGGCAGTGTATGCCTCATATAAATTGATGCAACCTAGGTCATCTCTAACATACCTTAGGGTATGACATTCAACAAAACAACTACTATGGTTCAACCGACTCGATCCCTTAAGGGTGCAAAGTGTAAAAGGGAAACAATATTTGACAAGGTATTACTTGTAAACCATGGTGATTATGAAATATCCGTCTCAACCTATGAGATCACATTGGAACCCTCTACAATAACCTCTCTCAGTTATTGCTATCTCAGAGGTATTTTCCTATGGTGGCAAATTTTCACTCAGGGAAAAAGTTGTCAAATGCAAGTAGTTGAAAGTTGCAAAGTGGTGCAACTTTTATTCTGCAGCTCATGTGACCAAACAAACTGTTCCAACACGTCTGAGTGGGTACATGTAATCTAGGAATGGTCCTCTTTTGCATCCAAACACACGGAATCACTCCGAGCTACGTTCAACCAAATCGATCCTTAAAGGTCCAAAGTGCAAAATGGCTACGAATGTCAACATGATATTACTCGGACATCATGATGCTTAGAAACTTCTCGTTTGATCCTAAAAGATCATGTTGGAACCATCTACAATAACCTCTCTCAATTTTTTATATCTCAGAGGTATTTTCCTGTGGTGGCAAATTTTCACTCGTGGAAAAAGTTGTCAAATGCAGGTAGTTGAAAGTTGCAAAGTGGTGCAACTTTTGTTCTACAGCTCGTGTGAACAAATAGATTGTTCCAATGCATCCAAGTGGGTACCTTTACGCTAGGCATGGTCCTCTTTCACACCCAAACACACGGAATCGCTCTGAGCTAAGTTCAACCAGATCGATCCCTTAAGGGTCCAAAGTGCAAAATGGCTGCAAAATTCAACATGTTATTACTCGGACACCGTAATGCTTAGAAAATTCTTGTTTGATCCTATGGGATCATGTTGGGTCTTTCTACAATAACATCGCTTGGATTTTTCTATCTCGAAGGAATTTTCCTGTGGTGGAAAATTTTCACTCGGGGAAAAAGTTGTCAAATGCAAGTAGTTGAAAGTTGCAAAGTGGTGGAACTTTCGTTTTGCAGCTCGTGTGACCAAATGGATTGTTCCAACACATCTGAATAGGTATTTTTACACCATGCATGGTCCTCTTTTGCACCCAAACATGCAGAACCACTCTGAGCTACATTCAAATGGATCGATCCCTTAAGGGTCCAAAGTGCAAAATGGTTGTGAACCTCAGCATGCTATTACTTGGACACTGTGACACTTAGAAACTTCTTGTCTGATCGGCAAGAACTAAAAAATCGGCAAAAAATTCTTTTAAAACCTCAAAAAAACACGAATAAAGTCATGTTGATTTTCATGTGAAAAAGAAATGAGACCATACCTTGTTGCTTACTATTATGCTTTGATATAATGTTTCCAAGCATCCATAGCTTGTTTGAAAGCACTTGTTTTAGGATTTTAGCTATAGCAACAAGGCAGTGGACTGTTTGATAAAATACTTTGGTAGACATGTATGAACAATGTCGTAGCACAGACAAGATAGTGAACTTTTTGAAAAAATACCTCAAAGAAATGTGGTCTCATGGTGATGGAATGCCATGACAATCCATAGCCATGCACATTTGTCATGGCATTCCATCACCATGAGACCATATTTCTTCGAGGAATTTTTTCAAGCAGTTCACTGCCTTGTCTCTGCTATTGCTTAGTATTATGCTTCAATAGATTTTTTCCAAGCATCCATGGCTTGTTCAAAAGAACTTTTTTTAGGATTTTAGCCATAGCAGCAAGGTAGTGAACTTTTTGACAAAACGCTTTGGTAGACATGTATGAAAAATGTGGTAGCATAGATAAGGTAGTGAATTGTTTGAAAAAATGCTTGAAAGAAATGCAGTCTCATGGTGATTATTGTCATTGCATTCCATCACCATGAGACTGCATTTATTTGAGGAATTTTTTCAAACAGTTCACTGCCTTGTCTATGGCTTGGCATGGCCTTCCATCACCATGAAACCACATTTCTTTGAGGGAATTTTTCAAACAATTCACTACCTTGTCTATGCTATTGCTTACTATTATTCTTTGATAGATTTTTTCCAAGCATCCATAGCTTGTTTGAAAGCACCTATTTTAGGCTTTTAGCCATAGCAGCAAGGTAGTGAACTATTTGATAAAATGCTTTGTTAGATATGTATGAAAAATGTCATACCATAGACAAGGCAGTGAACTGTTTGAAAATATGCCTCAAAGAAATGTGTCTTGATGGTGATGGAATGCCATGACAGTCCATCACCATAGGCATTCATCATGGCATTCCATCACAATGATACCACATTTCTTTGAGGCAACCTTTCAAACAATTCACTGCCTTGCCTATGGCTTGTCATAGCATTCCATCACCATGAGTCCACTTTTCTTTGAGGCATTTTTCAAAAAGTTTGATGCCTTGTCTATGCTATTTATTACTATTATGCTTTGATAGGTTTTTTCCAAACATCCATAGCTTGTTCAAAATCATCTATTTTAGGATTTTAGCCATAGCAACAAGGCAATGAACTATTTGATAAAATGCTTTGGTAGACATATATGAGAAATTTCGTAGCATAGACAAGGGAATGAAATATTTGATAAAATGCCTCAAATAAATGTGGTCTCATGGAATACCATGACAAGAAAGCAATTGGTAGCTACTCCTAGTTATTAGTTATGGAATGTGAAGTAATTGCATAACTTCTTAGGTTGACTTTGTAAAAAGCTATATTGTAATTAAAATTTTGTCATCTATCAACATCTAGTTATTCATTATGTAATGTGAAGTGATGCTTTGAGTTTGAAAGATGTGCAATGCATGAATATAAACTAATAAAATCTATTTTCTACATTTCATTAGTTAAACACTTTATTTTATTTTCTCTTTATATCTCTATGCTATGGAAATGCCTTTTGAGTTCAAAAAAGATAGTTTTTATCTCTTGTTATATAATTTTTTACGTTTTTTTTAAATCTGATTTTTTCTCGATTTTTTTCATGATTTTTTTCAAAAGATCTTATACTTGTGGTCTGTCGATTTATTCCCCAAAATATTTTTGTTGCTATGACTAAAACAATAAATACCAATTGAGATTGTACATAGGGCTTGAAAATTGGTCTACCATCACACAAATAGAAAACCAAAAGGAGCAGATATACAATGTTAAAGAAGAGTGAAAGCACAACTAAATTTTTTTGATGCATTTTCTCAAATAGTTCACTGCCATGTCTATGCTATTGCTTACTATTATTCTTTTGATATATTTGTTTGAAGCATCCATAGCTTGTTCAAAATCACTTGTTTTAGGCTTTTAGCCATAGCAACAAGGCAATGAACTGCTTGAGAAGATACTTTGGTAGACATGTATGAAAAATGTGGAAACATAGACAAGGCAAGGAAATACCTTGCAATTGTATTTAAAAGGCTTAATAGGTCAGTTAGGTGGTATTTGCAAGATCAAGTTGTGAATGAATGATAATTAAGAGAAAAATTGGCAAATTGCCATCTTAGAAGTCTAACAAAGGGTGGTTATGGTGGTTGATCAGCTCAAGGGGTAGTTGGAAGGTGGTATCAACATATATTGTTGTAATACCCCGAGTTGAGGGTTCAGTTTGTTCAGTTTCTAATAAGAAAATATACTTTTCAAAATGCTGATCACTGGTTTTCTTTGTTTTCTTAAATTTTATTTTCCTTGCATAGGCCCGTACAAGTCTACCATGACTTGAGGCTTTGGATACTTTATTGCATATGTGTTTAATATCTTTGCATCTCTTCTGAAGGTTTAAATCCACCATTGGTGTGTGTGGGATAAACAAACTTGGTTACTACTCTATTTTTTGTGTTAGGGGTTTTAAGGGCAACACCATGACACATTAGCCAATCCACCTACTATTCTGACCCTCTGGCTTGGTGGATTGGCATGTACCATGATTATTTTGGTGTATGAATACTTTGGAGATTGAGAGAATGAATAAAATCAGTGGGGTGTGAAGTTCTAATGTTGTTTAAGGGTGTTTCCACCACGAAAGTAAGAAACTCAAATAGTGAATCTGAGAAATACTGAAAGGAATGGGATTGTGAGTGTCTTTTAAGTTAGGGCAGAGGTATTGTGGGGTTTTTGGACCTTTGGAAGGATTGGGGGAGGTCTGGAGTTATGATTTTATTTAAAACCCTTGTTTTTGGGAAGGTTTAGGAGGGTTTGTGAGTAGAGGAATAGAACAAATTCTTGGGTCTCTTAAAATGGGAGAATCCTAAGTTTTGTGAGCATCCCTAAAACTATTTCAAGTTTCCTTGGTTCGGAGGTGAGTTTGTGAGGGGGTTCCTTTGCAAATTAGGCCTAGTTGTGAAGCCTAGAGCGAGGGAGGTGTATTGAAAGTTCATGTTGGTCCAAAAGAGTTACTATTGGTTTTGGAATATGTTGTGTAACCCTGAAAAGAGTATCTTAATCCACCTTTAAATGGTTGGGTTTTTTGGAAAGGTTGGGAGAAATTAGGCTTGGATTGGGTTTTGAGTGCTACAAGGGTGGATTGTTGGGTAAGGTGTTGAATTAAGAGTTTGGTTTGATGGGGCTTTGAGGTTGTGTAGATTGGTCAAAATAGGTTGTATTAATCTTGTTAGGAGCCCCTTGAAGGTAGGTTTTCAAATTGATTGGGTTTGAGCCTCCTTGCCTCTACATCAGTTTGGCACAAGTAATTGAAGCATTCCTAAGGATACAAATTACCATGAATGGAGCTTATTTATACAATACGCTTTATATGGGGCTTATTGAGCATTCACTAGTAATTAATTAAGCATTAGATGTAAAAAAAATCCATGCCTACAACATTCAAGCATACAAATTATACAATACACATGATAACATCATTCAAGAATGGCAGTAGCAAAATAAGAGTTTCTTTAATAAAAAATATGAAATGCTATACAATGATATATATTGATAAAAGTATATAAATATATCCAAAAAGACCATATAGGCTTAGTACAAAGGAGCCATATGGACATAAAATATCATGTATTTATATCAATAGTACAAAAAATATGTTCCAAAATACCACATAGGCATACAACAAACAACACTAATACATAGTCATTTCCCTCTAGGGGAAGGAAATAGATCATGTGCTTCCTTTGAAATTCAACTGGATGGAGTGACTATTGCTTCTCTTGTATTCCAAACACGCTCGATACTCCTCCTCTCTTCACTCTAGACTTTCAACTGATACAATTAAAATTAAAGATGTTAAAACATATACATTGAATTGTGGAATGACATATAACAAAATATATAATCACTTACCTCATACATATAGTCATCATGCACATTTACAACATCACCATGTCCACGATCTGGAGTGAAAACCACCTATAGCAACCATGAAGATAGAAATTAAACTACATAAAATTATCATGAAGATTTTCTATAATAGACAATAAAAGAGAAAATATAATGTCAAATTGACTAATCTATTCCATACCTCTCTCAATGGATCAAAACTGGCTATTGTTGCAGCAACTCCATGGTCCATCGTGCCACCAACATCACTAGGGATATCTCTTATCAACATCTGCAAATGAAACAATATCTCAGGTATCATGTTGATATAGGAGAACATAATGTGACATGATCAAGGAATACTTGAATGCAATGTTTGTGTTTCTTATCAATTTTTTAGATTTGTATATACACAAAATTACGAAAAACTAGCTAACATAGATTTACAACACCATTAATGAATAAAGGCTACTTGAGTGTATGTTGTTTAAGGATATGAATCATAAGGTGTGGAGGAAGAAGGTGCACCAAAAAATTATTTGAAATATGAAGCATGTTATGAGACAAACATTCAAATACAACATTCAACTATTCAAATGCAACAATAATATCTTTAATACTAGTTGCATACCTGTGGACTCATCATCGAGAACATATAACGGTTTGTAGGAATAGAGAATCCCTCATGAATAGTGCAACCCTAAAATTTCATCATATCAAAATTCTACTAATTTAGTTATTCTTAAATTTCAAAATATATTTTAATAAACAACATTAAAATAACTTGCTAAATTTTACCTGAGTGTCAATGATAAATGTATCATTCAGAATATCATCTATGAACACCATCACCTCTGCAACTGACATAGGTTGTGTAGTTGCATCACGAGCACCCTAATAATTGTATGTGCAAACAACACCACAAGCGCCACAATGGTGGGGTGGAGCTCGGGGCCTACACGTCTACACGCCAAGCTCTACTAGAGGACTCACACACTGTAAAATGGTCTGGGTGAGTGAGCCAATTGACTTCATCGTGTCCACCTCTACACTATCCTTAATAATGTAAGGAAAAATGACATGCTCCACCATGGGTCTGCCCAAGGCTCTCAGTGCCAACTATGGATTATGCCATGCAATAGGTCTAACGTGTGTGGAGCCCCCACCTCTACCCTGAAAGTCTAAGATGGCAAAATAGTTTGGCATTTTCTTGAGGACAAACTCGCAATAGAGTTTTCTCAAAAAGTATTGTGGCACCTCAAGTTATTGCATGGAGGTTGGTCAAATATCATCCACCACTACTCCCAAAATTTGTTTTTAATTAACTCATGGTGGCACCAATGGATGGGGAACCTCCTACTTGCATGGGACAAAGGTTCATTGGTTTTTGGGTCTATAAATAGGGCACACAACTCGGCTTTGGTAATTTTTAGTTTTTTGACATCTGCATATGACAAACCATTAGCATAAATTTTTCTCATCTCATGCCTCTTAGTTGACCAAAAATTCATTTTCTCGCTCATTTCTCCTACATGAGTTAAAATTGACTTCAATGATTCAACAATCCCTCTCCTATAAGGGTGGGTTTTAGCATGCTCGGTTAATTTTGCAATTAATTGTTGAATGTCTCTTTTATTTTTTTCAATTTGATTTTGAATATTTTATTGTGTTCCTTGAGGATTCCTATGAATTGATGGAGGGGTTTCGGGTTGTTCTTGTATAGGAGGCTCTTTATGAGGGGGTGATTGTAAATTCTCAATGTTTTGAGGTGGAGATTAATTCCTTGAGAATAAGAATAAAGTTTTATTATAAAAATCTATTTAAATTTGCATTCCAAATAAATAGAATAAAAATACACACCTCTTTGCAATCTTCAACCTCTTCAACATGTTGGCTACATCCTCATGGAATATGGCAAGCTAAGGATGACAAAAATGGAAGAGATTTGGCAAGCACAAGTTGCAAACCTAAAATCCTCTTCCTCAAGCTGCGGGTTGAAGACAAAATGAGGGTTTGAAACCTAAATTTTTCTTTTTATGTCTAAAAATACATTTGGCACATGCACCAAATGTCTTTTTAGTCATTTGGTGTGCACCAAATGCCTTATTTCAGGTTTTTTTTAACGTTTTCCAATTTGGCACCTAAATTATGTCACAGATTGGTGCACTTACTTGAGTGCGCTAGTCAACTTATGCTTAAGGGTTTGAAAATCTAACTGGCACTTCTCTAACCAAATAAAATCATTCTCTTTCATCTAAAGATAAGTGAAGGGGTGTGAAATCCTCAAAAATCCTTGAACAAATCACTGATAGTAGCCTACTAGACCCATATTACTCTGAAACATAGGAACATTTGTGAGCACATGCTAATCAATGATGGATTGCATCTTTGAAAGATCCATGACAATACCTTCACTATAAATAAAATGACCAAAGTATTTCACCTCTGTCTAAAGGAACTCATGCTTCACCAAAACGACATACAATTGATTGTCTCTCAAACACTGCAAAACCTATCACAAATTCTCCTCATGCTCCTCCATAGTCCTCGAGTAGATAAGAATATCATTAAGGAACATGAGGAAAAATCTATCCAGGTAGGTGCAAAAGACTCCATTCATCAAAATTGTGAAAGCTAATGGTGCATTCATCAACCCAAGTGACATAACAGCAAACTCATAATGTTCGTAGTGAGTGTGATATGCAGTCTTATGTATACCTGCCTCAGAGATACACAATTGATGGTACTCCGACTTAAGATTAATTTTTCAGAATACTTTAGCTCCCTTTATCTGATTAAACAGATCGTCAATTCTTGGCAAGGGATATCGATTCTTCACTGTCACCTTATTTAACTAGTGGTAGTCTATGCACAACTGAAGGGAACTATCCTTCTTCTTCACAAATATCACTGGTGCTCCCTAAGGAGAGACACAAGGATGAAAGAAATCTTTTTCCAACAACTCCTCCAACTCCAAATGAAGCTCTTGTATGGTCATCTATTATGGAGCTTGAGATATAGGCTTAGCTCCGAGTATGAGGTCTATCCTGAAATTGATGTCACACTTAGGTGGCATCCCCAAAATCTCACTAGGAAAGATATTTGTGAAATCCTTAAGGAGAGGATAATCATCAAAGGATATTTCTCGACTCTCCTCTAGCTCCAATTCACTAATCGACATAACAAACAACTGGCAACCTTGGCATATACATCTCCTCAACTGCATAGAAAAATTATTCATAGGGAGATGGGTCTCTAGACAAAAACAACCTCAACCTCATTTCCTGAATCATCCGCACATCACATAGAATTATGACGAAAATCTATCATGGATCGGTGGGCACTTAGCCAATCCATACCCAAAACCACACCATATTATCCAAGAGGTAAGATGCAAAGATCCATCATAGTAATGAGTGACCCAAACTTCAAACTACAACCATGAGCAAGGGAATCTACTACTATCTTTATCCCAGAGACCAATTTGACCTACCACCTAGCACCTTGCTTTGTTGCCACCAGTCTACAACGATCTACTAAGGAAGGGGAAACAAATGAATCTGAAGCACCGAAATAAAAAAGGGTAGAGATATCAATACCCTGTACCACACCTGAAGCCTCCACTATGGTGCTCTAATGCTCGAACTAGCAGTTATCAACCATAGAAAATAATTGGTGTGACCTACTTGTATCTCCCATCATTATCTTCAAAGCTATCGACCTTTGATTGGAACCTTTAGTGTTCCTCTATGAACACTGCCTAGTAATGTGACCCTATTGACTACAAGAGAAGCACCATGTGCCTTTGCCATAATTTTTGCCACTTGGGGGTACGTTGGACTATTGAACAGTGCCTCTGCTAGCTCTAGTATGTGTGCTCTGTGCAAGTTGATCAAAATGGTCACATTGAGCTCGCTACAAATTTTGATTCTTCCTAGACTAAAATATGCCACTCTGTTGAGATTGAGAATTTTTATGTTTAAATTAAGACTATTGTTGTTGTTGTTGACCACCCTTAGTGGGTGCATGATGACTCTTGAGTGAACCCTCTAGCTGAGGCTTCCCACCTCAAGAATCAGAACTAGATGAAGGTGCACTACTAATCTAAACACTTGTGTGGCCTCCTCAAGCCATGGCCAAATTCTCCTCCACTTAAAGTGCTTTCTCTACAGCCACCTCCATGGTCTTCAACTTGAAGACAAAAAATCCTCCACTAATTCAGGCATTCAAGCCCCTAACAAAATGTTTCACTAACATAGTCTCATCATCATCAATCCCAACATACTTAAGTTCATAAAATCTACTCTCATACTATTCCATTGACATGGCCATCTATCTCAGCTCATGGAGCTCATCAGCATGGAGTTGTATCCAATGGTCTTACATGAAATAGACTCTAAAACTCTTCATGAATAACTCCCAAGTCATTGAACCAATTTATAATTATAATTTTTTCTCCTCTAATTTCAACCATGTAGATTGAAAACCTTTGAGATGCATGTTGGTGCACCTAGCCTTAGTGTTACTATCATATGGGTGCAAAGTAAAACACCTATCTAGATCAATCAACCAAGTTTCTACCTCCAATCCTCCACCAAAACCATCAAATGTGGGAGGATGTGCTTTCAAAAGGTCTCTCATGTGACCTACTACAATGGCATCCTCCTTTGCCATTGTATCTCTCCTCCTAGGTGACCTCTCCCTTTCCCTGACCACCCACTAATCCTCTTCTTGCCTAGGGCCTAAGCAGCCAAGAACCTCCTCTAAAAACTGACACAACTGAGCTCCCTTTGCACTGGGTTACCCCAAATTCTAACCACCACTACCATGTTCACTATCATGGGAACTTTGGGAAGGTGTACTTTGGCAATTAACCCTACGACAACCACCACGACCTCTACCTCGACCATGACCTCGACCCCTAGGCATATTCCTACACAACAATTGAAGGGGAAAACATAAGTTCAAGAGTTAAGCACAAGCTTAACATAATGGACTCAGTTGAACCTAAAGTACCCAATGTTAAAAATTGGGCTCTGATACCAAGATGTAAAGCCTCACCACGCAAACCCCAAAGGACAACACAACAAACTAACAACTATGACACAATATTTAAAAAATAAATAAAAGAAACTAACATGAACTATAAATCATACAATACTAACATACAAAGCATCGAAACATACACTCAAACTATCTGACTATGTCCTTTAGGGTAACGTGACTGCATTATGAATAAAAATTTCCAACATGTACTAATTCCATAACAAAGATTACTAATCACAAGTGTTCATTTTAAAACCATAACATAAAGAAAATGAACATAATGTACAAGCAACCATAACATTAAATATACATCCATCCATGATCAAATAATAATACTAAAGAGTACATCCATCACTTTTTCTACATAAATATGCATCAATCCAAGATTGCATAATTACATATATTTTCACAAATACAACACTAATTAAGGGTATAAAATGCAAACCAGATATTACATATATCATATTCCAAACATGGTGTAGAACATTACATAATTTACAAGTTACATCAAGTTTCCCTTGTAACAATGAGAAGGATACATCAGTACATGATAAAGTACAACTATAATAATTACAATACATAACATCCAAGTTGTCTCAAGAATCTAGTACAAGATCTAGAATCACTACAGAAGATTATACAACCATTCTCACGAACATCGACTAGGAACCCAATGGAGTTCATAACACATTCCACCTGACCATGTGGAACCCTAAGGTCCACCCCCCATTCTAGGAGATGAAAATAAGGACCCACTACAGAACTAGTCAAACAAACAAGGGCTAACAAGACTCCACAAACAAATGCAACAACCAAAACATTAAAAATACAACCACTTCTAGAGGTACATAACAATAAGGGAACACAAAAAAAGAACAACAAGGATACTATAATGAAGAGTGTCACTGCATGGCCCTGACATGGGTTATCTTGGCTACCTCTTACTAGGTGTTGACCCCCATCTATGTTTATCCTAGTTGCCTCTCTCTAGGTGTCGGCCCCATAGGTTGACACATGCAAGACCAACTTACCTTTCGTGAAGACAAGGTAGTGGTCTTGCCAACCAAGCCTTCTCAACCATCCTTAGCCTAAGTAAGCACTACAAGCATGGGTGATGCATCTAATTATCTTGATTAATGTGAACCTACCCAACCCACTAATTCATTACTTAGGTTATCACTTGTTATGAAATTTTCACATGAGTTATCCAGATCGCCACTTTTGTGTTGACCCCCATGGAGAGCCACTCTCCCTATTAGCACCAAGAAGACCTACATAACATCTAGGGTATAAGAATCACTAGATCAAAGAACATAAGTGAGGCATGATCCATCTCACACAAATTCACATCATAAGAGAAATACAACGGTGCAAGGCTACAACCCACATAAGCACAATACCTAAAATAAGACCAAGTTTCATGAGGAAAAAACATAAGAACCCAAAACGCAACAAATCCCTTAACCTATGGAAGCATAATGAATCAACTACATACGTAGTCCCATTAAAAGCTAACTCAAGACATCATGCAATTCAACATAATAATAATACATGAATACAAGTACTTCAAAGCATAAAAAAAAACTCTCATATCAAAACTATTACAATAGAGGATTACATCATCAAGGAACCACAAATCATTCTACCATTCCACTTGATACTTCTAAAGTAATTTATGTAAAAGACATTTATAAACTACAACAAAATTTATGTTTCTTTGTAACCTTTAAATTTAATTTCCATCATAATTAGAATATTTAATTTTACATACACTTGTATGATTGACTATAATTAACAACACAACTTCAATTTTTATTTAATAAATAAACCCACATATATTTATAAAACCATATATATTTATAGACGCATGTACACACTTACATATATATAGATATACATATATAGATATATATATTTATATCATAACATTTAAATATTGTAATAATATATATATTCATCAATGGTTATTTATAACTAGTAGAACTGTAAAAACAACATAGACCTTATCAATTTAAATTTTTTGATATATACAATATCCACATATATAAATATATATTTCCATGTAAAGATAACTCGAATGGAGAACAAAGAAAAAATAAAGCGAATGAAGAGAACATAGTGGCATGGCCTGGCAAGGCCGATAGGCTGAATTACCATACACAACCCTTGTTGGGTTATCTGAAGCCCAAATTAGCATGTTGCCTTCATAATTGTAAATACTTTCCCATTTTGTAATTACTTCTATTGGCATGTGTGGCCAATTTAGAAGTTGTCTATTTCGAATGGATTTTTCCATTCAATTAGTTTGGAGACTGATTTATAAATATAGCTGCTGGCTGGTTATGTAATTAATTCAAGAACTGGTGATCAATAAGAGATAATCCCTGAGTGTGGACGTAGCCATCTTATTGATGGTGAACCATGATAAATCTGTTGTTCTTGATTTGTGATTGTTTTTAATATTTTACTTTTTGCAAATTCTTTTTCACTTTTATTTTGCAATTATATTCAACAATTGGTATCAGAGCAGGTTGGAGAAATTTGGTGCAGGAAATTGTGAAGAACTTCTGCAGCCATGAAAGATGTAGACAAGTGGAAAATAGAAAAGTTTGCAGGACAAAATTTCAGCCTATGGAAAGTGCAAATGGAATCCCTTCTCATCAAGCAAGATCTCTCGAATGCACTGGCTGGCAAAGCCAATGGGAAAGGATCTCTATCAGATGAAGAATGGGAGAAGCTGGACAAAAAAGCAAGAGCTACAATCTTCCTATCGCTCTCCAACAATGTTTTATTTAATGTCTCTGCAGAGAAGACTACACAAGAGCTGTGGGATAAATTGTCTTCAATGTATGAAATGGCATCTGCTTCCAATAAGGTATTTATTATGAAAAAATTGTATAATTTAAAAATGCGAGAAGGAGGGGTTATGTCCAATCATTTGAATGAATTTAATACATCTGTTACCCAACTGATTTCTGTAGGCATTAATTTGGATGATGAGATCAAAGCTATTTTATTATTGTGTTCTTTACCAAATAACTGGGAAGGTGTTGTGATGGCAGTGAGCACTTCGGTGGCTGCCAAAAGCAAGCTGAAATTCGATGATGTTGTAGCCACTTTACTGAGTGAAGATATGCGAAGAAAAAATTAGGAACCCTCATTTGGTGAGGCATTAATGGTTGTTAGTATTGGGAATAGAGGTAGAAAAAAAGAAAGAGGCAAATATAATAATCGAAGGAGATCAAAATCCAGATCGCAGTCAAGAGGAAAAATGAGTGCCTGTTGGTTTTGTGGCAAGCCAGACCACACAAAGAAAAATTGCTAGAATTATAAGAAGGCACAGGACAAAGTCAGTAACAATGAAGCAAACATTGTTGCTGAAAAATACGATGGAGTTTTAATCTTGGCTGTTGGAGACATGACTGCAAATTTTTGGGTACTCGATTTCGGAGCTTCTTTCCATGCTACTTTGTGTAGGCAAGCTTTCATAAATTTCAAAGAAGGTGTTTTCGGTAAGGTTTTTCTTGGTGACAATAAGGAGTGTGAAATTGTTGGTAAGGGTGATATAGTTTTAAATTTAAAAAATGGCAGTCAATGGATTTTAAAGGATGTCCGATATGTTCCTTTGTTGAAAAGAAATTTAATTTCTGTCAGTCAATTAATTGCTTCTGGGTGTGATGTTAAATTCTCTTTAGAAAATTGGCAAGTAACAAAGGGGGTTTTAGTGCTTGCAAGAGGCAAGAAGTTGGGTAATCTTTATATTTTAAAATGCCATGGTGAAGTGAGAGCTGCCATGACAGTCATTGACAACAATTCAGAAAATTGGCATAGAAGGCTCGGTCACATAAGCAAGAAAGGGCTTGAAGTAATGCTTGAACGAGATCAGCTTCCCGACTTGCAATCAGTGGATTTGCAGTTTTGCGAACATTGCCTCTATGGCAAACAAAGCCGGGCTAGCTTCTTGAGGACAGGCCATGATCAGAAAACTACTCCTCTAGGACTTGTGCATTCAGATGTTTTTGGTCCTACCGAGGTAACTTCATTTGGTGATGCCAATTACTTTGTCACATTTCTTGATGATTGTACTCGAAAAGTTTGGATTTACATGTTGAATAAAAAATTAGAAGTTTTTTCAAAGTTTAAAATTTTCAAGGCTCTTGTTGAAAATCAAATAGGGCATAAGATTAAATGTTTGAAAACTGATAATGGAGGAGAGTTTGATAATTTATGTGCAGACAATGACATTTGTAGAATCAAGGTGGTCCCATTCACCCCTCAGGAAAATGGAGCAGCTGAGAGGTTGAATCAGACAATTTTAGAGAGAGCTCGTTGTATGCTCTCCAATGCCAGGTTGGGAAAACAGTTTTGGGCAGAGGCATGCAACATTGCAGTCTATTTGATAAATCGCACCCTGTCATCTCATTTGGATTTTGACATTCCTGAGGAGAGATGGCTTGGGAAGAGAATTTCATATCATTATTTGAGGGTGTTTGGCTGTGAAGCGTTCGTGCATATTCCCAAAAAACAATGAACTAAGCTCAATTTCAAATCGAAAAGGTGCATTTTTTTGTGCTATGGAGAAGATCATTTTGGTTTTAGGCTGTGGGATCCCTTTGCTAGAAAGATTGTGTGCAGTCGGGATGTTGTCTTCAATGAAAAAAAATTCCCAATTTTATAGCCTCTATACAAATCTTCTGATGAATATTTTGAAGTTGATTTATTTGAAAATGGTTGTGTTAAGAACACTTCAGTTTCTTTCTCCCAGCCTTTAATTATTTCTTCAAACACAAGCACCCCTATTAATTCACAACCTCAGTTAGTAAATTCACTGCCTTTACCAGTTAATTTATAGTCAATTGTTAGCACACAACTTTCACTACCCATGCCAATTGAGTCGCAGCCTTCATTGATTCATATGCTGCCTACACTTATCAACACACAACCTTTGATACATAAGGCGTTGCCTTCTAATACTCGTTCGCCATCTCTAATGCATACTTCATAGCCTTCACTAGTTGGCGTCCAATCTACACAAGGCTCTATGCACCCTTTGCAAGGTCATTCGCTGCCAACCATACACCAAGTGCAACCTTTAGACACTCTCACGCACCCTCTTGGAATTCAAATGCTACCTTCACAAGTTCATGCGCAGCCTTATACAAGTATTGTTGATTCGCAACCTCCATTCATTGGTACGTTGCCATTACAAACAAATTCACACCCTTCATTAAGCAATTCATTGCCTATATTTAGTTTGTAGCCACGACAACCTCATTCGCAATAGGGAAATGAAAAAAACCAAGGCAATGGTCATATTTTTCACAATAATGCTACAAATAAAGAGCAACAGGGTAATCTGCAGTCAGAAATTGGTCCTCTATTAAAAAGATCAACCCGGAAGAGGCAACTCCCAAATAAATTTGATGATTTTGAGTTATTTTCATCTGATAATTATGATTATGAATTATTGCTTTGTGGTGAGGTAGAGCCAGCAACTTTCAAACAAGCTTACAAAGATGCAAATTCAGTCAAATGGATGGAGGCAATGACTGAAGAAATGGAGTCCTTGCAAGCAAATGACACCTAGGATTTGGTTCCTCTTCTGCCAAATCGGAAGCCTTTGAAAAATAAATGGGTGTATCGTGTGAAAGAGGAAGAGGGAGGTCATCAACGTTATAGGGCCAGATTAGTTGTCAAGGGTTTTGCTCAGGGAAAAGGCATTGATTTCAATGAAATATTTTCACCAGTTGTGCGAATGACCACTATTCAAGCAGTGTTAGGCTTGGCAGCCATTTTGGATCTTGAACTTGAGCAATTAGATGTCAAAGTTGCCTTTCTTCATGGCGATGTTAAAGAGGAATTATACATGGAGCAGCCTGAAGGTTTTGCAAAACTGAGTCAAGAGCACCTATATTGCAAATTGAAGGGGAGTTTGTATGGGCTCAAGCAAGCCCCAAGGCAGTGGTATTTAAAATTTGACAGTTTCATGACTTAGCAACATTTCATTCGTTGTGATTCAGACCCGTGCATTTATTACAAAAAGCTTCCAAATGGTGAGTTTGTCATTTTATTACTTTATGTTGATGATATGTTGGTTGCTGGCAATAGTGTGAGGATAGTTCATGAGTTAAAACAACATTTATTTCAGCGATTTTCCATGAAGGATTTAGGGGCAGCAAAGAGGATTCTTGGGATGAATATAATCACGAATAGAAAAATGAGAGAACTTAAATTATCTCAAAAAAAATATATTCTCAAAATCTTAGATAGATTTAACATGAATAATGCCAAATCCGTGAGTACTCCTTTGGCTAATCATTTTAAGTTATCCTCAACTATGTGTCTTAAAACAGATGAAGAAAAAGAATACATGAAACATGTTCCATATTCATCAGCAATTGGCAGTTTAATGTATGCCATGACTTGTACTCGTCCAGATATTGCTCAAGCACTAGCAGTAGTGAGTAGATTTATGAGTAATCCAGGTAAACAACATTGGCATGCAGTGCAGTGGATATTTAGGTATTTGAAAGGTACTTCTGATCGCGGTTTATGTTTTGGTGGTAAGAACATACATCTACGAGGTTATGTTGATTCAGATATGGCTGGAGATCTAGATAAACGACGTTCTACCACTAGTTATGTATTCACCTTTGCTGGGGCATCAATCAGTTGGGTTTCTCGGTTGCAACAGGTGGTTGCTCTTTCTTCTACGAAAGCAGAATATATTGCTCTTTCTGAAGGGGCAAAGGAAATGATTTGGTTGCAGTGATTGTTAGGTGATTTGTGGTTTCAGCAATCTGTTTTTACTCTTTTTTGTGATAGAAATAGTGCTATTCACTTGTCAAAGAATTCAGCCTTTCATAATCGAATGAAGCACATAGAGCTGCGATATCACTTCATTCGCCATTGTATTGAAGAAGGCAAGCTGCAGGTGGCAAAAATTGACACAAAGTTGAATCCAGCTGACATGTTAACGAAAGTAGTTCCGAAGGAGAAGTTTGAATTCTGTAGAGCTTCTCTCAGACTTGTGCAGCTCTGACATTAACTCTACAGTGGTGGGATATCTCTGAGCAGCAATTTGGTCTTCAAGTGGGAGATTGTTGGGTTATCTGAAGCCCAAATTAGCATGTTGCCTTCATAATTGTAAATACTTTCCCATTTTGTAATTACTTCTATTGGCATGTGTAACCAATTTAGAAGTTGTCTATTTCGAATGGATTTTTCCATTCAATTAGTTTGGAGACTGATTTATAAATACAGCTGTTGGCTAGTTATGTAATTAATTCAAGAACTGGTGATCAATAAAAGATAATCCCTGAGTGTGGACGTAGCCATCTTATTGATGGTGAACCACGATAAATCTGTTGTTCTTGATTTGTGATTGTTTTTAATATTTTACTTTCTACAAATTCTTTTTCACTTTTATTCTGCAATTATATTCAACAACCCTATTCTACAGGCAAAAAAATCACCTAAAGTTTAAGATCATCCAAAAATCCCTTCAAACAAACATCGATCCCTTAGGACCCTAGCTCACACTCTTATGACGGCGATAATGAACTGAAAAATAGTTGGTGAAGCAAATAAAACAATGCTAAGGAAAAAAGGGAAAAATCATGCCTAGGCTTATTTCACAAGGAGAAACCAACAAACTAATACCTTCGGTCTAATAATAATCACTTTTCCTAATGCAAGGAATTTAGCAGATCCATCCAGCATGATATGCGACTGGAAGGCCATTCTATTCTAAATGGAAAAATCACTAGAGGAAGGCATCTCGATTCTAAATAAGCATAGGAACATGAATACTGCAGAAGTAAGAACCAACAAAATAAACACTAGTCTGCACGAACAAATGGAGGCGACCAGGTTCAAATAAGATAGGCAAAAAGATGATGCCGAACGAAACAAACCCAGGCTACAAGAAGGAAGATACCAACATGATATTAAGTAAGTTCACACCAAACAATTTCATGTGAAAATCAAATGGATTAAAAGTGTTCTCAGACGCTGGTTTAATACAGTGATATCAATGAACAAAATGTTTCCCAAGCACTTATATGAGGCAATAACGACTGATGATTACAATCAAAGGTAAGGTTGTGTCTACACTCAGCTAAAGGAGATGACTCGACAAATAAAATAAAAACAAGCAAGGTAAGGAAATCAACCAACAATAGCTTCATAAATTTGTAGCAAACAAAATAATTTCCAACACAAAAAGATATCTTTTGCATTAAACGGGTATTCAAAATAAGGAACGAAGAAGGCCAACCTGAATTCCTTCACTTCGAAATAGAGAAGAAGTGCCGAATCTAAACACTATTCAAGAGTAACTTCATTTCTCTCAAGCTTTGATCAATCTTCCGACAACCCGTTCCCTCTAAAACCCAAAAATGATATCAAACATATAATTTATAGAATAATGTTGTAGACACCAAAAAATTTCTTTCGAAACAAAATCAACTCATAAAATCTTTTCCCAAAATTGTTCCATATTAAAAACCAAGAGAGTGATTCCATTTTCAAAAAAAAATTCAAGCAATTATCATCTAGAAAGACAAGTTTCTTTTTTGCAACCAGTTCGAACTATGCATGTGTTCGAACTCACTTTTTCCATCTTTTTTAGTTGCTTTCACAACTTGTTCAAAATCTAATTCAATTTATTATTCATTTCAAATTATATTATTTTTCCACTTTTAATTAATTTATTTAAAATTATATTATTTTCTCATTTGCATAATTCAATTTCAATAATAATTAAATTAGCAATTATCATTAAATTTAATTATGATAAAAATTTATACAAAATAATTTAATTTAATTAATCATCAATAACCCATATACTTTCTATTTCTCAGTATTAATTTATTTAATCAATCTTATAATAAATCTAATTTGATTGAATTTATTAAACAAAGCTATTCATAATATTAATTTCACCACAAAGTCTTAATTATTAAAATATTTAAACTGTATCAATAATTTAAACATAATGACAAACAACTATGCAACAACACAATTCATCCAACAATGATAAATGTAAAATGAAACAACTGACCAAGAGTGAAAACTAGGGTAACAAGACGGGTACTCATCCTCGTCGAGGATAATGACAAGGATAGGGGATCTTTTGTCATCTTCGATTTTCAACATCATTTCCATTGGGTTTTGAGGCATGCTCAAAATTGATAGATTGGATGGAGTCGATGTCTAGTACCTACAATCTACAACAAACAAATTGTCAAACAATATATATATATATATATATATTAACTAATCAAGCACACCGTGAGAGGAAATCACAACATAGCAAGGGTACTCACAAATGAGTAATGCTACACTATCCCTCCCACCAAGACCTCAAACAATAACCACATCACTGAGTAACAATAACTACATCTTAAACAACATGTATCAATCACTGACCAGATGCACAACAAGAATAGTCATATGTCAACATAATACACATAATCAAATTAATCCAAACACACAATTAATTTCGTATATCCATCATAACATAAACATCAGTCAATATTATCATGATCAACAAAGTTAGATAAATTATCATCCAAACCAATCTAGAATGGTGAAACATGTATCAACAAGGTCTAAAAGTTCATAACATATCAAAATGAGTATCAGTGTAGTGGAAGCAACACGAGAGACATTACAAATCCTAACCAATCAATTTCCTAATCATAAGTATCTATCAACATCAATTACCCCTATCAATCCTATCAATTGTCTTATACAGGTTGTTATACCCTCGAAACCAAACAAGTCATCTTATATGAGGTGTCTCATTTATGAAACCAGGCCTTATCTTATCACTTGTATTATACAATATGTTGCATCATCAAAACTAGACTTGACATCTTATACAACATGCTTAATTTCCTAAAACCAGACACTATCCTTACAATCCTATCAACAAACACTCATTGATTGTCAAGAAGATCTAAATGGCTGTTGACTCATTTGGTCCAGTTAGTCTTAATTTTTTTATTTGATTTTATCTTTGATCATGTTACTATGCGCCTTGAGGAAGTCCACAAGTGGTGAGAGGAGCGATGATGCATCATGACCTTTTCCTCTTTAATTTTTGTTTGCGATTTGTCTTGATAATATGACCGGGGAAACTAAGTTCCTTGTGTGTGACTGATGTTCCATATGGCATAATCAAAATATCCTATCCAAGTTAAAGGTCATCTAATGCTTTCTTGCATCAAGACCAACATGCTTCATGGTTACTTCATCACATATTCTGAAAAGGTTCTATTATCACTGGCATGCATCATGGCACTCCTTGTCTACAATGTGTCCATTCATACAAAGGGATAAAATTTCTGCACCTTGGTCTATGTAATACCTTGGTTTTAGTTACTCATTGCCATAATAGAACGTTCTATGATGATAATTGTGCACAAAATTAAAGCTCAAAATCTATTAGCAAAATCCTACATTAATCTCAATCCATTTCATCCATCTCATTCCATCTCATCTAATTATTCTTTAATTCTTAATAAAAATTTCCTCTTGCTAATGTTTCTGTTTTTAGTCCTTGCACCTACATGTATCAAATTAACTTGTCACAATGCCAAGTTTTTGGAATTTTTGAAAATTTGCAAAATTTCTAGTTGGGGCACCACACTAGCTCACCATCATCGAGACATACTAAGGCAACTCCTGAACATGAATTTTCTTTGACACAACACCATAAAATACATTCTATTAAAGAGGGACAAAATGTATATACCTAAAATTGTCCTAGCCCATGAACTAGCATTTTAACACTAATATTCATTTTTTCTTAATGATTAAATAATGTTCAATTAATTAATTATTCTCTAAAATCTCATTTCCACTATTAATTAAATAACTTTACATTATTTAATAATTTAATTTCAATTAATCTTTTTTATTAATTAAATAAATCCTATTTATTTAATTATATCTTTAATTCTTTATTCTTCTTGATTAATTTATTATATCTTTAATTCTTTATTCTTCTTGATTAATTAATTATATCTTTCATTCTTAATTCTTCTTGATTACATAAATCCAATTTATTTAATTATATTTTTAATTCTTTATTCTTCTTGACTAATAAAATAAATCGTATTTATTTAATTATCTTTAATTCTTTATTCATTATATTAATTAAATGATTATCATTAATTGTTTAATTAACAATCATCCACTTCCTAAATTAAATAATTACTTTAATTTTTTATTTCTCCATATTCATATTTTCTAAATTAAGTAATTACTTTAATTATTTAATTTATCCTTATTCTCTCAATATTATCCATTCATTATGAATAAATAAAATATTTTATTTATTTATCTGATTGTCACTTGCACATTTCTCAAATAATTAATTCATTTAATTAATTATTATTCTCTCATGGAAATCTAAATTCATCTTCCAACACTTTCTTGGACACTTTATCTTTCATGTAATCAGTTAACTCTATATTTAGCTCACATAGATTTTATGCAATAAATTTACTAATTGATCTATTCTTATCAATAAATCTCCACCATTGATAATATTTTATCATGTAACGCCCTGCCACGCAACCCTAGAGGAAGTTGCAACAACTACTTAAATAGACTAATTTTTTTTTTTGTTTAAGTACAATAATAAGAAAGCTCACTATCTAATGCCAAAAACCTCTAAGGTTACAAGACAGGGGTTATATAGAACTTCAACAAAAAAACATAAATTTTAACCATGTCATTTAAATAATTAAGAAATAAAACACATACATTCCAAATAAGATAATTTACATCAAGCATAAGAGATAAATTTCAATTCAATTTATCCATAATTAAAAATTACGATTACATCTCTCATTCCCCGAATGAGGCAAGTCCAATAAACATGATTATAAATTACATATTTCCACCTTGATAATAAATGAGGGGTGATAAATATCAAGAGCAACTGAAATGAAATAAAGAAAGAACTGAAACCAAATTCCATGAGCTCTCCAACTGGAAGTCTCGTCCATACGAACATGAAGAAAGAACCCAACGAAGTAAGGTGCATGCCACCCAACCAAGTGGTACCTGAAGGCCCACCCCCCGTGCTAGGAGATAGTAACAAGGAATCCTAGCCAAGGCCATCTACCTCTAAACATAAAATAACATGAAACTAAACCAAACTGACACAACCAATCACATGTACCACACAAGTACAACTCTAATATGGTCACATTGCTTCCAAATATAAAATGGATCAAGTATGTTAAGAGAATCATACACACAAAATCAAATACCAACTGTTGTCCTAGAAAAAGTGTCATCACACAGCTCGTCATGAGTTACCCACTGTAGATCTTCATAGGCTCCGGCTATCTTGGTGGCCTCAACCGATCCCTGGCCCTCATACTTACTAATGTGAGATCAAATACATTTCGTAAAGACAAGATAGATGACCTTACCATTCCAAGCCTTCCCACTCACCCCAAGCCTAAACAAGCACTTGCGTTTATAAGTGAGGCTAGAACTTATCTTGATTAGTGTGAAGTACCACCTAAACCTCTAAGTATTGTTTTAGTTATCACTTGATTAAACCACCTCCGAAGGTTACCCAGTTTACCTCTTACTGGCTCTGGCCCCTAACGAAAGCCACTCTTCTACTTGACAACACACACATACCATCCAAACTTCAAGGGTACCAAAGTGCAAACAAACAAGATAACACAACCACTCCTTTCTCAGGAGGCGACATAAGTCAACCCTCTCCTAACATTGGAGGTAACAGGATAACAAAGTCACTCCTTACAAGGAGGCACAAGTCACATAATCCACTCCTAATCCAAGAAGGTACAAAAAATCCCCGTTCATGAAAACTGGGTAACAAAATGACACGTACCATGCACTATCCAAGGGATTCAAAACAAGTTGACTACATGACAAGACAACCCACATATTAAAACCCCATCTGGAAGACTTATCATTCTCTATGACTCGATTTCCCCCAAATGATAACAAAAAATATTATCTTTAAACAAGCAATTTAACCAGAATTAAGTCTAATTTGGATTTCCTAAATCCACTTCTTTCATTTACATTCAGTACTTAATTACCTTAAGAAAATTGATTAATTAAAGTTCCCTTCTAACAAAGAAGCAATTTAAACCAAACATTTACTTCTCTAATTGCCTTTAAAATAATGATAAATAAATATTTACTTTTATGGTTCAAAAAATATTGTTAAAAAAAATAAAAAAATTGTTTCCCTTGTTTGACATAATTATTTCAAAAATAATTAACTCATCTATTTAAACATATTCCTTAAAATCACATATACTGATCTATCAAAATTTAATCTTTTAAAATCAATCTAATATTTTATCTATTTTAATTTAATATAAATTTCACAATTACACTTGAATCTTGCCATCATTTAAATCATTATTAAGTATATTTATAAAAAAAATATTTATACATATATATATTAATACTATATTATTATCTAATATAATATTAAATATTAATATATATAATAATAAATATTAATATATGCTATAAAGATCATATAATATATATAATATATATAATGTATATATATTAATATTTTAATATTGTTAAAATACAGTACTAAAATATTAATATATATATATATATATATTTATAAAAAAAAAACTTCCCCTGTTTCTCGGGTTGCGCACATGCCCCAAACCTTATGGCCAACTATGTTTACATATAGTCGACCCCCATTAATGGGGGCGACTGTGTGTAAACACAGTTGTCCCTTTGGTGGTGGCGATGACTGTGAAGGGGAGTGGAGGGCACCCTGGGCACGGCTCCTCCCACTCGCCTCCCATGGGGGCGCAGTGGGGGTGAGCCCCTAGCGACCTCCGCCCTACAATTTTTTTTATTATAAATTTAAAAATAAAATAAAAAACGTGAATACCATTCGACTGTGGAGTTTCATAAATCCGCCCAGTATTTTCATCTGGGTATTTTTTTTTTTAATGACAATTTTCTTAGAACAGTATGTATTTATGTAAATATGTATATATATATATTTCTCAATATATATATATATATATATATTTTTTTTTTTTTTGCAAATTTAAATTCAACATGGATTTTTTTCCTTGCAATCCACAACTAGAATTTAAATAACTTACAATAATATAATCAAACTATGTAACCTTTCAAAATGAAACTACTAACTGAGTGAACCTGATTTTAGAAGATTGATAGTTGATAATGAAGCAAAGCCTTCTCTTCTATTCCAGATCCTTTCCAGAATTCCAATTCAGTGTCTCCAAACATACCAAAAAAAATCCAAATTTCTTCCCTTTCCTCTTTCTTTTCAAATTTTCATCCTTCTTTAAAACTCATTCCAAAAATCCAAATAACAAAGAAAATTCTCCAAAAAAATATCTATGCACCAACCCTCATAAATTTCCAAAAACAAAATAACAAATATCTCAATTTTTCAATTTTTCAATTCAAACTTTTCTAAAATGAAATTTAAATCCTTTTTCTTTATTTTTTCAATTTCATCTTTTCAATTTTTCACTTTCACACAAAATGCCCATAAATTTCAAAATGCATAACTTAATTTAATTTAACAAAATAAAATTTAATTAATTAATAAAATAAATCTTAATCCAAGATTAAATCATTTTATTAATTAAATTAAATTAATTAATAAATTAAACAATATCTCTAACATTATAACCCGATTAATTTAATAAACAAATTAAATACATAATGCAATTAATTACCATTTTCTAACTTGAAATTTAAATAAAATAAAGACAAATAACACAAATTTAACGCAACTGAACCAGACTAAAATCCGGCGACACTCTATGACTAGGGTGATGACTTTGCACAAAAAACCTAGCTACTATCTCCCAATTGAATACTGTTGGGCAATGAACACGCTCAAGCCTATGAAACCAGGTGGAGTCGATGTCCTATACCTGTCAACCTACGAACAAAGAGTATATCCACATGCATATATATGTCATAATTAAAACACACCATGAAGAGGAAATCACAAAATCGTAGGGCACTCGCAAGCGAGTGATGTGATACTGCACCCTTCACCAATACAGTGTAACTAACTAACAAATCTAACATACTAATATAATCCAAAGCATAAAACGTCATTAATTCGAATATCCACTTACATTGATTCAAAGCATGCCATAATGATAACATCATAATAAAATACCATCACATCAAAATATAACATTCACATCGCTTTACAAATAGCGATCAAATAGTATTCGAGTACCAAAGTCAAAGTACAAACATAAAACACACATGATGAGGTATCTGAATATGTAGAAAGACATCAAAGCAACAAAACAACACAAGGACGTATTATCCATTCAAAAGGTAAAACGAAGGGGTATTACACATCACCTCTTAATCCTCATCATTCCTCAAATCTGATTTTTTATAAAATAAAGCATTCAACCTCATTCTAATTCAACCACATTCTTCAAGAGTTTTCTATCATTCAATCATGCATCTTGAGGAACCACATTCTTTGAGATTTCTCTACCATTCATTTGCATTGAGCTTATTGTAGATTTTATACACTTTATATCTAAGAGCAAACAAGCAAAATTTAGAAGAGAAATGGAGGGGACTCAACTTTGGCATAGGATAGTTGAGGTATACTTAATTTATCATGTGATTTATATTTTCATCTTATGCTTCATTGTTATATTAGGGTCTCTATGGCTTGAATTAGATAGTTTTGTGGTTTCTATTGATGGTTCATGCCTTCCTCCTAATTTTCCCAATTGATAATTAGTAAATAGTGTGTAATACCCACATTAGTTTAACTCATTTCTTACATAACTCCATGAGAGAAAAACATGCATACAAGCTTATAGAATAACCATGATACATAGATCAAAATAATAAGCCATAAGATAACACAAGATATACCCTAAGAAATCCCTCAAAAGGGAGAAACCTAGCCTCCAAAAGCATCCATACTCCATCTATTATTCAACAATAAAATAATAAATGCATTTACAGAGTTACAATGAATAATGCTAGAATAGATCAAGCCTACGCAATGCATCATCCATGTGTCCAATAATTAATCCACATATCCCATGCCATGCTTCACATATGCACTCCTAAAAAGACTCAATAATGACATCTTACTCACCCACCCAACCTTAACCACTAAACATGTGTTTTGTTTTATAGATACAAACTCACACAAATACAATCAAGTGGTAAGATAAAACAAGGTTCCACAAAAATATGTGAACACAAAATCATTGATCCCTCATTTAATATTGGGTACTAAGTTTTCACTTTATTAAATGCTTTCCCTAAATATTAAATAATTGTTGTATATCTCCCACACATAAAATAATAACCCATTGTTACAATTCAATTTTACAAGTGGCCCCAGATAATTATTTGATATGGCTAAACACACCTCCTAGGTACACCATAATTCAATAATTATTTAATTACAACATTATAATATAATAATTTATGTAATGGTGTACAACACCAAATCCTAGCATCGATGTCTTGAGGTTTCAAATATATTTTGCATGTGATATTACCATGGTCAATAGACATAACATAGGAGTAAAAATATTTAACCAATAGATCTCTAATATACCATTACATGACTTTAACCAAATTTTATGTAATTAATGCATTTGTAAGGATACATATAAATATAACATAAATTCATTCATAATAAATATATTCAACAATCCATAGAATAAAATTATATGATATTTATGATGGTAATGATGTCATCACATCTTCTATGTTTTTTTGATGTAGTTTAAATATTACCCTTTGTTGGTTCCCCTTCTTTGATTAGGCATTTAGTTCCTATTTTGGAGGAGTCATTTATTTCTAGCATGAGGACATCAAAGTTGCATATGGTGGCATATTTTTTGGATTTAGGTTCCTTATAAATCTAGATAATGGGAACAAATTCTATGTACACCAGTGGATATGTTCCTTCCTAAGGGGAGAAATAGTGTTTGTAGGTAGTGGATTTTTTCTATCTTTGGGAACTCATAATTGACACTAGAGCTACTTATTAGAGGAGATTCACAATTTATTTCACCTACTCTCTTATAAAGGGGTATTCATTATGTATTTATGTCGGAATTGGATTTTTGTAATCAATCACTTGTACATACATATTATTTTCTCTCTTAGAGAACGGTTTCTGCCACTTGGTTTTTCTCTTTTACTTTTATTACATGAGAGGTTTATGAATTTTAAATGGGTACGTGATTAGACCTTATTTTTGGGACCCATATTTCCTTCTAGCTTGTATGTGTAGCCTCCCTAAGTTAACTTTAAGGGGGTGTTGGTGTGAAATTATATGCACAATATAGTCCAAGATGATTTTCAAGCTTTGGGAATGGGTTCAATGCTAGTTTGAAGTGGAGAACATAATAGAGTGGTAGATTTAGGGTTATGACTAGTGACTGTTCCTAAAGAATCAAAATAAATATATGCATGCATGATTTAGCTCATGAAGGTTCAAAAGATTTGGGAATTAGTTTAATTATATTCTAAAGTGGAGAACATAATAGAGTGGTGCATTCGAGATTAAGGCTAGTGAATGTTCCGAAGAATCAAAATAAATAATCACATGTGAGATCTAGTTTAAGAAGGCCCAAAAGGTTTGGGAGCTAGTTTAGTACTAGTATGAAGTGAAGAATACAATACATCAATAAATTCAAGATTAAAGCTAATGAGTATTCTCAATAAATCAAAATAAATAATCACAAGTGCAATCTAATCCACAAAGATGAGGTTGTGATTGCATTTTATACAACTTTGACACAGTGAATACTTTTAAACTGTCGACTCTCAATTGAAAATATTTCAATCTAAAACTTGTGCCCCTAAATGAAATAACCAAACAATATTGTAGGTGTAAAATCCTACATTAAAAAATCAAAACAAACATTAATCATTCATTAATAACATGTAACAAAATAACATAAAAGAGATAAAAGTGCATGCACTTTTCTTGGTATGCACCCTAGGCGTTGACTATCATTTGTTATGAACATGGTCAGATATGAGCAAATTGATCTTTATCTTAATTAGGAAAGTGTTTTGAGAAAAAAGAGAAGTTTTACAGGTGGAATCTTGGACATTCTAGCTTGGCTGTTTTCATCCCGTTTTCGTCGTGCACACGAAAACAAAAAGAGTAAAGACGATTTGTATTATATGGCTCTCCGAGAAGAAAAGGGGCATAAAAGCTGGTTAATTATTAAGAATCATTTATCAGGGTTGGAAATATGCGCGGTGGCCCACATAAATGTTACTTGAGGACGCACTGCTCAGTCACGACACCAACGATTGTGAGCTGTCCAAGTTCGAGTCTCGAAGAAGGTCTCCTGCACTGAAAATGCACGCGTATAGTGAGTAAGAGAAAGGAAAACCCTTACGCGGCCCATCTTGTAATTCCTCTTCCCGACCAAGGAAAAATTAGATGTCGGAATCGCACCGGACAGTCCCCTGTCCTCACTAAGCTTATCGCCTAAGATTCCCTCGTACCCCCGCCCTGCTTTACCCTTCTGTCAGATGCGAAATATCAGGAAAGTTGGCCAACCTCCCATTCGTCTTCTAAGCGGCTGCGACCTTAGCATTTACAAATTCTCTTCGCATGCCGCCACCCGTCTACTTCTCTTTGACTTTCAATACGCCCCATTTCAACCATTAAATGCATACTCCAACTACCCACCTGGAGCTTTTACACCGATTAATTCCTTTGTACCCTCGCCCATGTGATTCTCTCCAATTGCTCATCTCTTTTATTCATTTTCTGCTTCTCTGCGCTTTGTTTATCCTGTATTAATGGGCTTTGTCTAGGGTTTTCATGTCGAGCTTGTGTCAATAAATTGTGGTAGCAGAGCAGCAGAAGCTTGGTATTCTGAGCACTGGAAGTTCATCTTCATCAGTTTGCGTGTTTGCAGTGTAAGGCAAAGAAACGTGGATAAATAGTATCTGTGCAGAGGTGGGTTCAGTTGTGGTCAGGATGACTTCCAACAGGCATTGGCCAAATCTGTTCAAATTGAAGCCCTCAACTTCTCAACATCAATGGCATCAAATCAACACTTCTTCAAACATCTCCTCCCCCAAGTTATCCTCTAATGAAGGTAAGCGTTTTTCTCTTCTCTCTGCCAACAAATAGTGCTTTTTGTCCTCCTTTTTCTGAAGCACATGTTCATTTGTCTGGTGCAATAATTATTGATCCTTACAATAGCAACCCAAATGGATAGATCTACTTAGACATCAAAAGCTTGAACAATCAAAACAATCAAAAACCTTAGATTTCAATCATGGTACTACATAATATTATACAATGTGTGTCCTGAAACCTGAATGGTGTGCGTTGTATTAACGAATTTTGAGACAGGAACATCGTCGCAGGAGGAGGAGAGGGAGAAGGAGAGGAACCCAGACCCAAAACCTAGATGGAATCCCAAGCCCGAGCAGATTCGAATTCTGGAGAACATATTCAATTCTGGGATGGTGAATCCTCCGAGAGAAGAGATACAGAAGATCAGGATGCAACTTCAAGAATATGGACAGGTGGGAGATGCAAATGTGTTTTATTGGTTTCAAAACAGAAAGTCCCGAACCAAGCAAAAGCAACGCCATCTTCAGGCTTCTGCTGAAAAATCTAAATCCTCTGCAACTGGGCAAAGATCTTTTGATCCATACGATGTTCCCAATAACAATGCAAGTAGTTTCATTGGAGAACTGCCTTCCTCTCTCCTGGCTTGTTCTGCTTCTTTTCCAATGCAGTACCTGGGTTATCAGCAGACTGGAGGAATTAATACCGAGCAATACCTAAACATGGATGTAGCACAAATGTGGAATGAAGGTACATGTACTGGCAATATTAATGGAATGCCGAATCTACCTCAGAATCAGACCTATTCTTCCTTTTTACAGAATGAAGGACAGGCTTACCCTCCATATGTCGATCACTTTGCAGCACCAGAGACCTTTAAACCCCACCAAAATCTCTTACCACCATCTCTGAATGACAGCTCTAGTATTCATTCAGGCACGGGTATGGAAATATTTTCTACTATGTAGATTCAAGAAATAAGATCTATAGTTAAAACATTTTTTAGGGTTAGACAGTGGATGATTTGAAAGGAAGTCTTGGGAAAAGCATCTTGTATTTTCCAATCCTTGTCGATCCGTTAGTAGAAGGAATTGTATCTTATCGTGCTCTGTGATCAGAAACGTTAAATAAATATACATATGATAACTGTAATCTCATTTTTTATTATTGTTTCTATGCTTTTTAAATCCCTAAAACCATGTAAGTCTGCAGAAATTGTTATTTAGACTTATTTATTTATTGTGCGCAGAATCGGGAGTTAACAGCTCGAATGCTTCTTCATTCACTGTATTTATCAATGATATTCCATTTGATGCTCCCATGGGTCCCATCAATGTGAAGGCCCTCTTCGGTCTAAATGCTATGCTGGTTCATTCCTACGGCCAACCAGTATTAATGGATGAACAGGGATTCACCTTGCAAGGCCTGCAACAAGGAGCAATGTATTACTTGGTATGCTCATAGCCTTTACCCCCATCAATTTCTGATTAAAAACTGGTGTGAGAAATATATATCAGGCCAGCTATAAATTGTTCTCTATATTTTTTGCAGGCGCATGTATGAATTGGTCGATCAGCTCCATAGAATAGCAGCTCTCTTGTCTGTGGCAAATATATATTATTCTAGTTACATATACAGCGCTTAGAAAGTTATCATGGTCAGCTCAGTAACATGGTGGTTATATAGCCCATTAGAGCCTTCTTGTCAGTCTTTCCGTAGCAGAATGGCAGCCTAAGCTTCGGCTGACTTATAGATTCCTAGTATGTGGTGTTTTGATTCTGTAGCATAACCACATATATCTAATAAGTAATGGACATTGTAATAAGTAGTATACTATTGGTTTATTTTTTATTCTATATAAGACAATCTGCCATTGTTCCAAGATTGGAATATGGTTTATGTCCAGTCGTTTGTTACAGCACTACCATGGAAGAACAGTTCATTGTTTTCTTCAAGCGTCACTAATTAGATATATGCATTGCTTGATGAGAGTCGATCAGTATAATAACAAAGGAAAATGAAATTTAAAAAGACCACATTGAACCAGCAAGCTTAGAACACTGCGTCGAACTGTCTTAAGGTTTCCATTAGATAAAGAACCCTAAACTACATTGAACAATGACCTCAATTAATCTTATGCTATTTGTTGAAGGATGGGTACATGAAGGATCCGGAATTCCTGAACCAGAGGGATAAACATGCTTAAACATATATTCTAGAAATTTGTATATCAAAGGAGATCATATTCTTTTAAACCTTTCGCATAATGTGAAATGCAAATGTGTAACCAACTTAATGATTCAGAGGAGATTTATTGAGAGATTTACTCAATAAATCTATGCCACATTATGTTCTCCTTAAAGACATTAAATTATATTCCTAGTCTCTCTTTAATCTCTAAATATTCTAGCACAAAACCTCTCAATACACTATCAATACATACTGCCACATCATGTTCTCCTTAAAGACATTAAATTATATCCCTAGTCTCTCTTTAACCTCTAAATATTCTAGTACAAAACCTCTAAATACACTATCAATGCATATCCCCTAATTTTTAGCATATACTTTAGCTTCCTAATTTAATAACAAGATTATATTTATCCCTTTTCAATTCTATCTCTTGTAAGTTGGTTGGTCTATTCATAATCATCACATAAAATTATTAAGATAAAATATTGATTCAATTAACTATTTTAGTAGATGGAAATTAAGATGAACTATCTATATTATTTCAAATAAACTTCTCCTCTATGTTTAAAGCATATTTATGGGTTCAAAAATAGAAAATGTGATAAATAGGAGAAATTTTTCATAGTGTGTCAAATTGTGATATGGCTATCAAGATTCAATCGTGTAGTTTTACGAGTCAAACTCATTGTTCCATGTTTCATGAGTAGTGGTTCACAAGAACCCATCTCTCATGATAGTTGATGGGTTCTTGTGAACCACTACTCATGAAACATGGGTCAATGAGTTTGACTCGTAAAACTACACAATTGAATCCTAATAGCAATATCACAATAGAAAATGTATAAATTTATACTTAGTTTTAGCGAATCCCAATAAATTATAAGTTAAAACATATGTTTAATAAATATTTTAAATATGTCTAAGTTATTTATATATGCTTAATATATATATAAAACATTCAAGTGAGTAAATTATTATCATGTTAGAAAACCATTACAAACTTATTTTATCATTAAATTCAAAAAATAAAAAGTATAAATGAGATATTTAATTTTAGTATATGTCAATAAATTATAAATTATAAATATAAATATAAATTTCAATAAATATTTCAAAATTCCAAATATATCCAAACTATCTATTTATATATAATATATGAAAACATCTTGTAGTTAGATTATTATCTTCATTGAAAAAAAAATATAACCTTATTCCATTAACCTTTAAAATATATTATATAGAATATTTATCAAACATTTATGATTTAAAAAAATTGAACCATATGAAATGTATATAAATCACCTACAATACATATCATTTTATAATAAATTAAAATTTACTCATTGCCTCTAAATTCTTAAACATATAGGAGTAGGTATAATATTTATCATAAGTGAATATTATGTAGATCAATTTAATAGATTAAATAAATAAGATAATTGTATGATTAATTTTGAATGTAATTATGTATATTTTTAATTTATGTTTTGAATCAAATTCATTGAATAAGATAATATTTATTATTATGTAAATTTTATGTAGATCAATTCAATAGAAGGGTAAGTGCGAGAAATTGGGTCTACTTTTAAGGGAATTGTCATTTTTTCATCTTTAAAAAAGGTACCCATTCATTTTTTAATAATATGTACCCATTTAAAGTGGGTAATTAGTCCAAAAAAATTTAAAATCCCAATCCATGTTGATGACAAGCTTCCACACCTATATGCTCTAATACCAAAATGATGACTGCCTACTTATTAATGGAAAACTATTGAATTGCAATGCAATAATCAGAGACATGAACTTGCAATAGTTATTTAAAAAAATCAAAGAAGTTTCTGACAGAGTGATGATCGATCCACACATAATGCGACAGGAACTTGATAAAGCACATTCAGATAAATGCAATAGAAAGCCAAGATTCTCAATAGCTAAGAACAAAACAACACATGCTTATTCACTTCAGATTCCAAACTCACAACTTCCAGTATAAAGAAACAAAGATTAAAGATTCAGTTTGATTCTCCAAGAATTGACTTCCTCTTTGTTTAGCCCAATCTCTCTAGTCTTAAATATTTCATCTAAGCTCTCTGGACTTTGACACCCCATTACACCCAGCAAACACAAATTGACTCCTTAATATAATATGCTCTTCTTGCACCTCCTTCCATTGCTACTGACTCCTACCATTCTTCCACGATGCAGATTGGGTCTCTCCTATAACCCATCCCCCTCGCCAACCTCAAAATTAGGTTCCTGCAATAACATAACAGTTTCTTTCCAATAGAAAATTGTCGACCTTTCTTTTCACCCCTCAAAAGCTTCCACACAAAACTATTTTTGATGCCTTCCTTTCTTTACCATTCCAAACTATTTTCTTCTTGTCTTCTCCATGGAAATGCACAACTGTCCAAACTAACTCAACATCCAACAATTTGAGAAGCCAAAATCGAACAAAAACCCAAACCAAACAAAGGAAAACAAGAAAAACAAAAACTGGGCTGATGTTCCTACATCACATGTTTTGAATCTGGATTTAGGCTTAGAAAAGGCATGGTAAATCACCCCTAAGCCTTAGACCTACAAGTACAAGGTCATGGAAATGTCAAGAGAAAAAAATGACTTTGACAATATCATTTATGTTTCATTTTAAGAACTATTTTGTGAAATTAAAACCCATTATAGATGACGATGTCTCGTTTTTAAATATGTAATTTTTTTAATTATTGGATTTTTAAATTTTTTTAATTAATTTATGAGGAAATTGGTTCATAAACTTGAAATGCCAAGTTTTTTATTTTTTAATAACTTTTAATTTGTTGATTTTATTGTAAAAAAATTATATGACTTAAATATAAAAATAATTCTTTACACAATGAAAATAAGTAAATTCAAAAAATTCTTATTTTAGGTCAAATTATGGTGTTTGTACACAAATATTTTCAAAAACAACAATTAGGACCAATAAAAAATTAATAAAAAATATATTTAAAAATATTATAAATCATATCCTCATCAATCTTCAGTATAATGCACATTTTTCTCTAAAAGGAATTAGAAAAATAATTTAATTTAGGTCAAATTATGGTGTTTCACACGTGCATGGTATGGTCTTAAAAAATGACTTTTAAAAAGTTGTTTTTATACATGCTTATTAAAAATTATTTTATATCATCTGGGTATTAAAATAAATTACATATTTAAAAACTAGACTCAAAATACTAAATTTCATATTACTTAACATTGTTAAGATTCAATGTGTAAGAGTTTCAAATTTTTAGTCCAACTATGAAAATTCTAAAAATCGAGAAAAACAATTCTATTTTTTGAACATCTTGTGGACCCAACTTCTTGCACTTACCAAGGAATATCACATTAAAATAATATACATTCTACCAAAATTAAAGATTTTTTCACTTATATAAATGGGATTAAATAGATTTTGATAGAAAACTATTCCTATAAAATCCAAGTATTTTGGAAATATTAATATGTATAATTTATCAAAAATAATATATATGTTGAATCATTAGTAATCTCCAAGAGATATGAATCCACTTTTTTTAAAAGTTTAACTAATTAACTTGTTTCAAATCTAGAAATAAAAGAACATATTCAATTATTGAATCACTATGATTAAGATTATTTAATATAATTGTATGGTGAGACCAAAAAAATTCAATCGTTTGATAGATAAAAGTAATAATATGGTTTTAGGTCATTTTAATCTTAGAAACTAACATACTATTATTTATCTTAGTATTATAGTTTTTAGTAAGGGTAAATTATTTTGATCTAAGTTATAAATTAGATAGAGACTAGTTTTTGAAAGGGCACAAATCCTTGTACATGAAATTAATAGAAATATTGCAACCAAAAGTGATGTGTTGTGTATCTAATATCTTTTGACTATAAATCGCCTAAAAAAAAGTGCTAAGACATTAATTTAGTATATAATTTAGCACTAAAGTGTCCTTGGGAGATTTAACCTTTATCATCATCATGAGAACCAAGTAGGCCAATCACTTGACCACCTCCCATGCTATTAATAACGATTCTAGAGACAAAATATGACCTAAAATATAAGTTCTTACTTTATCAAAGTAGCTAATGTGCTACCCATGAGCCATTTTATGAAAACCATTTGAAGATTTCTAATTAATCTTGAATTCTATATTTTATAAGATTAGGATTGATGGAAAAGTTATTTCCAAGATTAAATGTAACATTAAATCATCAATATGCATCAATTATAAAATAGGAGATAACAAAAGTGTTTCCACTCACACACACTATAATATCACTAATTATCAACCTTTTTGAATTACAAGGTTATGATAATTATTAATGTTGATGTTTTCACTATTCATGTTTATATAACAATGATTGTAACACCCTGCCAAGGAACCCTAGACACTAACACTAACTATGGTAAATGGAATTTATTTTTTTAAGAAATAACAATAGATTTCATAGCATATTAATCTAAACCTAGATCCTCTAAGGTTCCATGAAAATGTTACTAACATATCTAATAATCAAGAAACTAGAATGATTTCATTGACTATACAGATATCATGAGTTATCTAACAAATAAAGTTCATTTAAACCACCATAGTAAATGATTCTATATTATGTATTTCCATAACATGTCATCAAATAAACAACATTAAAGATCCTTTCTAACAAATAAATATGCAAAATTCATTACATCTCGTACATAAAAATCTGTCACATCGTTACATTATTTACAATAATGCTTCCCTGAGTACATGTGGGAAGAATACAGAAAATTACAATAAATGGTGTAGCTAATATACAATCCATTAAAAATAAATGGAATATAGTCCTCTCAAACTAGAACATGAACTGGAATTTTCTACACAAGGAACAATCTCCATGCACACGAACATGTAGCAAGGATACCCAATGGAGGAAAAAGAACCAACCTCCTGACCATGTGGAACCCTAAAGTCCACCCCCTGTGCTAGGAGATAACACAAGGTCCCAATACAAAAAATAGTCAAGAAGACAACAAACTAACATAAAAAAAGCTATATGCATGGCTCCAACATAACACTGCTAACACCATTAACATTACATACAACACATACATCGCTTCTAGAGGAATTCACACAACAGAAGGGGAAAACATAACTAGGGAATGCTAGATTGCCATAGGGAGGAGTGTCATCGCATAGCTTACTATGGGTTATCCTGGCAGATCTTCCTAGGACTCGACCCACATCCTAGGTTATCTTGGGAGCCTCTATTGATCCCCAATCCCCATACAAACTCATATGGAATCAACGTACCTTTCATGAGGACAAGGCAGTTGATCTTGCCATTCCAGGCCTTTCCATCTCATCTCAAGCCTAAACGACCACTTGAGCCATGAATGAGGCATATCATTATCTTGATTAATGTGAAATATACCCATCCCCCTAAATTAATTATTATAGTTATCACTAGATTATGAAAACCCTCAAATGGATTATCCTAGACACCACTTTGGGTTTCGGTCCCCATCAAGAGCCACTCCTTCTACTTGCTACTATAAAACAATACACATCAAGCAAAGTGTATACAATATTGCACACTTAACTTCACATGAATCCATACACAGTTCAAGGCATTAACCCTCCTACACACACATCACAATCATAAGAATCTATACATAGTACAATGCATTTACCCTCTTGCACACAACTCAAAACATTACCAACCACTTCCAAGTGAAACAAACATAAAACCCATAAATAAAAAATTACCCCCTCCTAAGCCTCTAGAAGAAAACCTTAACCACTTTGCACAAAAGACTCCCACTATTGAACAATAACGAAAATCACCCCAAATTCCACTAATCAAACATATTATTCAATACAATAAAAAAATAAAATAATGTAACCATGAAATCAACATGTATTAAAAAATAAACTATTAAATGACTATGAAGGAAATCGACATGTATTAAAACTAATAAAAAGATGATCTAATTCATTATCTAAAAAAATTCTTCAATTATCTAAATATAATTAAATCATTTTTCCCTATTTATTTCTCCACTTCACCTATCTACATAATCAATTATTCACAAGGTAGAAATATTATTTTTAACACCATACTTTATATACATGTATACATATACATATACATATATACACACATATCGGTATATATATACATATATATATGTATATGTATATATTATAAACTAGATGTTGTTTTCAATATAATGAATGAGATAATGATGTGGTAAACACATATATGTACATACATATATAAATATACATATATATAAACAATCGAATATCAACATAATGACCATTTGGGGGTTACCAATCATAATATACATCCATCAAATAACAAACATACAACATAATACATCAAACATAACTCACAGGAAATATTCAACGATTAAAACATAATTAATATTGAGTGATTAACATAATGAATATACAACGATTAACAACCATACAACACAATATACATTGAATGTCAACCATAATAAATAACCTTTGAATGAAAGAAAAACATTCACCAGGGCATATGGTTATCACTTTGCCATTCTGAACCATTTCCGTCACAAGGTTCGTAGCTCTTTGCCTTTTTACTTATTCTTTTCTTTGAAGAATTGCCTTGATGAAGTTGAAAGAAACCCTAGGAGGACTCCTATTAATCACCTTGGTCTTGTCAGGCTCATCTATGAGCATTATCAAAATTTACCTGTTTTTCCTAAAATTATTGATATTGGGGATTTGGATGATAAGGATACTGAATGTAGCAGGGAGAACGATCCCTTGGCCCATCCTGCTTGTGCCCCTATTGGTCCTAATACCATTGCTCCCCAATCCCTATCTGGTCAGAATGACCTTATGGATTTTGCTCTGCCTTCATGTCCTAATCTGCAGCCTTTGCACGATTGCCCTATCCCAATTTTTTCCTCGTCGCCTTGTCTTAATCCCCAGCCGTCTCCTGGCTGCCCTACTCCAGGTTTGGTCTCTGGTTTTAAAGGTACCTCAGTTATGAAATTAGTTTCGTACTCTAGGAATTCTGTGGAAATTCTTTCTGATAAACCTATGGTCAGTAAAGAGTCGGCCCCTAGTGCCCCTGCATCTGGAGTTTTTGGGAATACCCCTAATGATTTCCCTAATTAGGATGAAATTAATTCTTCCTTGAATAAGCTCAAGACTGAGGACATTGTGAGTGTGGCGGAAAAAAGTACGGATGGCCTTTTCACTGTTCTCAAGTGGACCCAGAAGGAAGTTTGTGATTTGAAAGGCTGTAATAGAGATCTCAGCAACAGAGTCATGGATTTGGAGCAAAAGATTAGCTGGAGTCGTAATGAGAATGAGGGACAGGAAACCCCCTTACCAAGGAAAAGATAACATTTGCAAGAGGAAAGATTGACCAGGCTGGAGTGTAATTTGTCCAAGATTGGCCAAAATATTAGGGCCACTATGGAGAATAATCACAAAACTGCTAGGCATAACACCATTATCATCAATGCTATGGTGGAAAAGCTCGAAAAAAATCAAAAGGGCTCGCTGGTCGTGGATTTGGATGTGGACAGAGGTTGCAACAGATCTATTGTTGAAGGGATTTTGACTCGCACCCGGGCTAATATGAAGAGGAAGACCCTGGTTTCTTCACATATGGCTCAAATCCTCAAGCAGGGGTTATAGGATATGAAGGATGTTGAAAAGGATTTCGAGGAGTTGATGAACACCTTGGAGTAGTGCGGTGGTGTTTGTTTTTGGCTTTTTGGTGGTCCTTTTTTTGGACCCTGTTGTCTCTTTGTGCTATCGTTTCCTTTTTGGGACAGCTGTCTGTTTGTTTGGACTTGTTTTGCTCTATCTTTTGATGTTTTAACTTTGTGGTTTCAGGTCCCTGTAAAACCTGTTTTTTCCTTTTCAAAAACATTCAATGGAAAATATAAACCTAAAGTAATAAAATCACCACATACTATATACATTGAAATGAAATGCAATGCTAAATATTAGATGTTGAGCATACATTATATGTTGTTCAAGTATCGAATGCCCTTCATAAGACATATTCATCAAGTAAATTTCACAAACAAAATTGAATATCCAATGCTGGGAATGGATCGTATCATATAGCATCAAATAAAATAAAAACAAAGGCTTAAATCTTAATGCGTTGCAAACCAACCAATTTTTAGGGAGAAGGGAGAGGCATCCAACCTCGATTCATTTTTTTCAAAGAGAACATGATGGTGGGTACGCCAAATAGATGATGAAGGAGCAAAAAGGAACTCGCAAGAAGAAATCAGTAGAGTTAGTCGATGTACTATGGAATGTGAGGGAGACAAAAGTATGAGACAAAACAAAAAAAATATCATAGGGCAAGCAGTGAAGGATACACTGAAAAGCTTGAGAAACTTTCAGACAAATGCATTCGACTAGAGGATGCAAGGCTGCAAATTATGCATAAAATGAATTTATATAAATCCCTTAAGAAACTTTCAAGCAAATGCAATTGGTAGGTGTAAAGTTGAAGTCTACTGTAATGGATGCAAGATATGCACAAAATGGATTTGATGGAATTTTAGGAATGGAACCAACATACGAAATTCAATGATTGTAGTATTTGCGAATATATTTAAAGATTAATTCAACACGGGAATAACTAAATGAATGTCCCATTTCCAAGAAACATCAATCCATCAACCATTTAATTGCAAAAGAAAAATAGAGAGAGATTATTCATTGATTGCACATTTAGAAAAGTAAATAAAGAGAAGCTTAGAATCCAACCTGAATCCAATGCCTTGTAGGGATAGAGTTTGACGCCGAGATCAATCTTCTGTTGCAACGACAACTTCTTCAAAATCCCCAATCCCCACAAAATCCCTAGCATAAGAAATTTTCTTGCAAACAAAATTACTTACCTTCTGGAAAAATAAAATGAATAATCCCAAAATATCTCAAAAGGAAAAAAATATTTACAAGAAGGAAGCTAACCGTTTTTTCGAAAACCAAAAATCTAATAAAATCTCTCAAAATCCCCAAGAAAACATTAAGTTTCTTTTTCGACAATCTGTTCAAATTTATGCATGTGCTGCATGAAAAAAATTTCTATATTTTTATATTATTTTTACTATTTATTAATTACAACATTTCATTATTATTTTTAAAAAAATATTTCATTGCACATTTGGGTATGTGAAAGATCATGATGGGCCAAAAAGTGGCTATATGTAAGTGATATGATGGCCAATGTGGCTGACGACTTTTTTTTAACAAAAAATGATGAAGCGAAAAGGTTTTTTAAAGGAGATTCTTAGCTTTCCACCAATATAAATTATTCTTTCCTTTGAATTTAATAAATAATTATTATTCATTTTCTATTTGAATTATGCCTAAAGTCCTAATTGATAGGCTAATTGAAACACATCTATAGCTTTCAAACGGTATCACATTTTTTGAATCCGAAACATGTTTCACATTCTATGCTTTGCATACTATATAGGATTAAAAAAATAAAAAAATTCATGAAGTTTTGACCAAGTTAAGGTGGCCAAATATACAATTTTTTATATTTTTTAAAATTTGTAATAAAAAATTCATAATAAATTATTTAATTGGAAACAAATTACAAAAAAATATGCCTCACATCAGGACATGAGTCCTATACTTATACCTAAACTCTTATAAGAAAATATTATCATTTTATTGTGGGGTAAGTGCACCAAGATGGTTCCCAAAAAGGGGACTTAAGTGGACAACATTTTTCTGAAATCAGGAAATACTGACCTTGGATGTGAAATTGATCATTCTTAGACTCAAAATTTTGAGATGGAACAAAAAGAAGGATTCAAGTGGTCCGAGTCTACTTTCTAAACTACTAATTTATTTTGAAAATGGTTTAGATTAAGGGGTTCAAATGAGGGACGTACACAAATTGGTGTTGCTTTTTTCAGAAAAACATAACATAGCAATTCTTGTACAACCCTCGTATGGTGAACTTTTTTTTAGTATTTTTAAAATCACAACAGTCAAAAGTTAGCTAACAGTATGTAGTTGATGCATGATTTTTCTGATAATTTTTTAATGAATATTTGATTTTTTACTAATTTGCAAAGTGGACATATCCTGAAAATAGAATTTTGGTCGTGCTACCCCTACAAATTTTGGAAACTAATTGATTTGTTTTTTTAATTTTTTTAATTTTGTAGAATGGAGTCTAGTTTCTAAAAATTTAATTTATTTGAAAAATTGATGAATGCTTAATTTATAACGAAAAAAATACCAAACACTGCTTTTTGGCAAAGAAAAGACATACAGATAAAATAAATTATGGATGAAAGACTTAACATTTTCAGAAAGTGAAAAAAATTACATCGTTGGATAGCTAAGAGATAACCCAACATTACCCATGTGCTCGATTTTTTCGATATTGAACCACGTCCAATCTTGACGGTGAGCATGAACTCGATTATGAGAAATATGGTGGATTTTTTAAAAACACGTCTCTGGTCGTTGGGAATGCCCTCCAAGCTTAAGGCTCGGGAATTCCCAAAGCAAGATATAAGGCGAGCACGTTATAACGTGCTCGCATTATATCTCACTTTGACATGTTTTTGCTTCTGTGGGGAACATGTCTACTAGCACATAACGCGAGTGTGTTATAATGTGCTCGCATTATGTCTTACTTTATTTTAAATGCCAATATATTAATGTATGCTGATATATTTTTATGTAGATTTATGTCATGTATGTATGTGTGCTTGTATGGATGTAATATTTTATATGTACATATGTATTATGCTTGTATGTATGCATTTATGTATGTCTTTAGACGAAGGGAGAATTTAGAGAGAGTCTAGAGAGATGGAGAGGGGGTCGAAGTGAGAATTTCAGAGAGAGGGAGTGGGAGTGAAGGGGTTGGATTGAGGGGGACTTAGCTAGGTAGGGTGGGAGGGATAGAGGGGGGGAGAGAGAGAGGAAGATGGGAGAGAGAGAATTGAGGGAGAGGGAGAGAGAGAGGGGGCTGGGAGAGAGAGAATTGAGGGAGAGGGAGAGGGAGAGGGAGAGGGGAGAGAGAGAGAGAGAGACAAAGAGAAAGAGAGAGTTATGTGGGTAAGTGCACCAATCTATGACACAATTTTGGCTCTTAAGATGCCACTTTGTTTTTTGAAATCAGGAAGATCTGATTTGCACAAGAAAATGAAGATAGTTATGCTCAAAATTTTAAAATGCGGCAAGGACAAAAGTTGAAGTGCTTCAAGTCTAATTTCTAAGCTACTATTGTTTTTTGAAATTAATGAAGATTAAGGGTCTCAAAAAAAGGGGGGGCAAAATAGGTCCTATTTTTATCAAAAAAAATAACATAGTGCCTAAGGGCTCCCCCCTTTTTGGTTAACTTTTTTTTAGAATTTCAAAAATCCCAATTGTGAGAAATTAGCTAACACCATGCAGTTTATCCTCCTTCTTTCGGATAATTTTTTTAATGAATATATAATATTTTATGAATTTTCAAAGTGGACACATCCTGAAAGCTAAAATTTGAGCATGCTCTCCCCAAACTATTTGCAAACTAATCGAATTTTTTTTTTTTTTTTTTCATCATGTGTAGAACGGAGTCTAGTTTTAGAAAACGTAATTTGTTTCATGTTTCGATGAACATGTAAGAATCTATCCTAAACCTAGCACATGTTGGTTTTTGACCAAAAACGAAGGCATTTACAATAGAAGCCATGGATCAAAACCTTAACTAAATCAAAATGAAAAAATAATTATATATTTAGATAGCTGAGATAGAGGTTAATGCTATCACAATTTTTTTTATAAACTTGCATTGAAAGACATGCAAATGAGATGGGGGGCATGATCAAAACTATGAGATAATTTAGCAAACCCTATTAATTAACACGTCTAAAGCAAGCCTTTTGGTGAGCACCAAATGACTCATCACATTTGGCGTGCACCAAATTTGGCATGCGCCAAATGTGATGAGTCATTTTGGTGAGTGCCAAATGGCCTACTTTGCACATAACTAGATTTTTGCTTTCTTTGTCAAGGAAACTATATACATGAAATAAACATTTAAGTATAAGTTGACATTTACATATGGAAATTTACTTTCTTATACTTTAAGCTATATTTCATTCATATATAGGAAGGATGTTTGAGAGTGGTTTCAGATCTCTAAGAGTTATAATGCAAATTCTAGTTTTTGGAAGATCTTAAAAATTTCAGACTTAGTCAAATTTCAATAATCACCATGTCAAATTTCAATAATCAAGATGTCAAATTTTAGTACTCAGGAGGTAAAATTTCATCTATCTCACTCATTTTCATCTCTTATTCTCTATACTTATCTCTCTCTCACTATCTCCATCCCTTTATCTAACAATATCTTCCTTGAGCTCAAGAACTATGTCTCTACATGTCCATCTCTCTCTCCTTCCCTCTCCAATATCTATCTCCCTCCCTCCTGCCCTCTCTACATTTTTCTATCTCTCATCCCTCTCCTTTAATCTATATGTATCTCTCTCTACTCTCTATACCTACCTATTCCTCCCTCTCTTTGCTTCCCTCGATCTCTCCTCCCCTCTCTACTCTCTATCTTGTTATTCTCTCTCCTTCCCTCTCTAGTTCTCTCTATCTCACTTATCTCTCCTTCCCTCCCTCCCTCTCTAATTTTCTCTATCTCCCTCTCTCTCTCTCCTTCCCTTTCTACTTCTCTTTATCTCACCTCTCTTTCTCCCCCTCTCTCTCTCCCTCTCTCTTCCTTTCACCCACTTTTTCTCTCTACTTCTCTCTATCTAACCTATCCCTCTATACATATCTCTCTCTCCACCCTCCTTCCATCTCAGTCTCTCCACCTTCATCCTTATCTCTCTAATTTTAAGCTCTGTCACACATCTCTATCACCTATCCTCACTTCTCTCTTTCCCCTTCCCTCTCTACTCTCTTTCTCTCTATATCACCCCTCTCTCCCTACCTATTCCTCCCTCCTCTCTCTTATCTCTCTCACCTCTCTCTCTCCATCCCTATCTATTCCTCCCTCTGTCATTCCCTCTATTTTTATCTTTATCTCCTCCTCCCTCTATCTACCTAGACCTCTCTCTATTTTTATCTCACCTCTCTCTCCATCCCTACCTCTCCCTATATCTCTCCTTTCATATCTACTTCTTGCTACCTAGTTGTCCCTCTATACCTATTTCTCTCTCCCTCCTTGCCTCCTCTCTCTCAATATCTCCACCTTCTTTCCCTCTCTAATTCTCTCTCTATCACCTCTCTCTATCTCTCTCCTCCCTCTCTACTCTCTCTATCTCTCCCTCCCTCCCCCTCTTTCTATCTCTCCTCTCTCCCCTCCCCTCTTTCTATATCTCTTTGCCCTCTCTCTACCTATATCTCTCTCCTTCTATCTATCTCAACTATCCATCTTTACCTATCCCTCCCTCCTCTCTCTCTTCCACCAAAATTCACTCTACATCTCTTTATCTAGCCTACCCCTATATACCTCATTTTCTCTCCCTCTCTCTTTCCCTCTCTCAATCTATCTACCTTTCTCATTATGCCTCTACTTCTCTCTATCACCTCTCTCTCCCCCCCTTCCCTCTTTACTTTCTTTCTCTCTATCTCAACCCTCTCTCCTTAAATATCCCTCCCTCCTTCATCTCTCTCTATCTCACCTATCTCTCCTCCCTACCTCTTATTCCCTCTCTCCTCCATTCTCTACTTCCCTTTATCTCCCCTCCCTC
>CM021100.1:737729008-737762117 GCA_007115665.2 Sequoiadendron giganteum | reverse complement strand
TTATATCTCTCTCCCCTCTACCCTCTGCCCTCTACTCTCTACCCTCTACCCTTAACTCTTAACCCTCTACCCTCTATCTCTTTTCCACTCCCTCCCTCTCTCTCTCACTAACTCCCTCTATATCTCTCTCCTTTACCCTTAACTCTAAACCATAAACCCTTAACCCTTAAACCCTTAAACTCTACCCTTCACTCTACCCTCTACTTCTATTTATCTCCTCCCCCTCTATCTACCTAAACCTCTCTTTGTTTTTGTCTCACCTCTCTCTCCATCCCTAACTCTCCCTATATCTCTTCTTTCATATCTACTTCTCTCTACCTATTTGTCCCTCTATACCTATTTATCTCTCCCTCCTTGCCTCCTCTCTCTCAATATCTCCACCTTCTTTCCCTCTCTCTCTCTCTCTCTCCCCCCCTCTCTACCCTTAACTCTAAACCCTAAACACTTAAAACCCTCTACCCTCTATCTCTCTCCCACAACCTCTCCCTCTCTCTCTCAATTCTCTCCCTCCTACCCCCTCTCCCTCTCTCAAGTATCTCTCACTCACTCACTCCTTCTATGTCTCTCCCTATTAGAATCCAAAATTTCCATGGAAAACCCTAGGGTTTTTTCCCATTTTGAACAAATGTTTTCACTATTTTTTTCATAAAATATCATTCACCTCCTTTTACAATGCTACAATATCTTTTATCCTTGTTCCACTGCCCTATTTTTGGCCTATACGGCCCTCACATTTTACCCCCATTTAATTCCTAATATGTTACTTTTCTTTTTCTTAATAATTCGATTTGCTCATCCATTATGTTTGAATATCTTTTACCGCCATTTGTCTACCCTTTATAAGATTTCACCACAATCATAAGAAATGTTTACCGTGCAATCGCGGGTGGTCAACACATAACCCACGGTGGCATGGTGAATGGTAAAACAACCAGAAAGGAAGCAGTCCGAAGAGATACCACGATACCGCCACCGGTTAGGATGGAGACCACGGCAGTGCGGTAAGCGGTTAGCAGAGACAGCGGTGCTCTGACTTTGACCGCTCAACCGCAGGTTCATTCTTAACTAGTCGCAGTGTAGCGGTAGTTGTTCGCTAACCGCCACCCACCGACGCCTCACTGCTTACCTCCATTCTATCGCGCTACCATGGTTACCCCTCTGAACGATGGCGGTATTGCGGTAATCGTGATGACTATCACCCCGTCAGTTATCTCACTGCTGACTGTGGTACCGCGGTCACTATGTTGACCTCACGCAATGTAGCAGTAAACCATTCTACCTCCATCATGCCACCATAGTCTGCTTTCTGACTAGCCGCAGTGTAGCGGTAGCCTTTGACTAACCTTGGTGATCATTTACCGCACCACTGCAGTGTGTTTGAATACCACACGCGGTGCGGCGGTAAGCTCCCTTTGCTTGATCCATAACAGCTACTGCCATACCACGGGCCCCTTTGTGGGAGGCCGCGGTAAAGCGGTAAAGACATAAAAAGTAAACATTAAGGCAGTGGTGTAAGGTATAAGGTGTATTAGCATTTTGGATGGGAAAAATGGTTTTTTATGAAATAGGTAGGAAAATGATGGGTGTAAATGGAGAAAACCTTAGGGTTTTTTAATGGATTTTTATAGAAAATAATAGGAAAACCCTAGGAATTTTTATGGAAATTTTTGGTTCTAACAGGAGTGATGAACAATTTTTCTTGAAACAGATTGTAATGGAGAAAACATTAATAAATTGGTGACATCTTTTCTGATTTCAGTTGTTGAGATGCTATAATTTCTATATTTCCTATCTAGTTGTCTCCAATTAGAAATTTTTTAATTCATTTAAATCAATATATCAAGTATATTTCTGATTTATCGCAGTGTATTTTTCAATTTGTGTGATTTGATTACTTGGTGTTTGCAAGGCAGAACTAAATCCTTTTAAACAAGTCACAGTGACTTTAGGATTTTTTTTGGATGGTTGAAGAAGAACTTGGTAGGAAAACATTCTAGCACAATTTTATGCAAGTCATAAATTTGGTGCTATAATATTCTAGTCATAGAATTGCATACCTTAAATGTGCCTAACAACTTGAATTAGGTCAGAAAGGGGAACACCTAGAATTCTTGATATTTTTGACTCAGTTGCCCATGTGGATAGAAAACACTAGTCAGTCATAACCCAGGAGATAAAGTTCATTTAAAACAATATTTTCAAATCCTTTCCTTTATGTTGTAGGAATAGTTGTAGTGTTTCTATCTGTCCATGTCCATTTGCCACTGTGGATAGATTGTTTGAATAGGAAATAAATTCAATCTACATTATTCATATAAGTACACCCGCCTAGGTCCTGCAAAACCTAAAGAGTAGAAGGTACAATTGCATCAATTGGCCTTGTACATTGGCCAAAAGTGTTGTAAGAGCTTGGAAAACTCTTTTGGTTAAAACCTGCACTGTGGAGAACTAACACTCCCCTCTACCCTTAGCCCTCTACCCTTAATCATTAAACCCTCTACCTCTCTCCCACTCCCTGCCTATCTCTCTCTCTCAAGACTCTCCCTCCTACCCCCTCTCCCTCTCCTAGGTCTCTCTCTCACTCACTCACTCACTCCCTCTATCTCTCTCCCCTCTACCCTAAACCATAAACCCTAAACCCTTAACCCTTAAACCCTAAACCCTCTACCCTCTACCCTTAACCATCTACACTTAACCCTCTACCCTCTATCTCTCTCCCACTCCCTCCCTCTCTCTCAAGACTCTCCCTCCCACCCCCTCTCCCCCTCTCCCTCTCTTAGGTCTCTCTCTCTCACACACTCACTCACTCCCTCTATCTCTCTCCCCTCTACCCTAAACCCTAAACCCTAAGCCCTTAACCCTTAAACCCTAAACCATTAAACCCTCTACCCTCTCTCCTTAACCCTCCATCCCTTTGTTTCTCTCCCACTCCCTCCCTCTCTCTCTCCTTCAATTCTCTCCATCCTACCCCCTCTCCCTCTGTCAGGTCTCTCTCTCACTCACTCAATCCATTTATCTCTCTCCAATCTCCCTTAAACCCTATACCCTCAACCCAATACCCTAAACCATCAAACCTATAGGTCCTCAATCCTATACCTTCAATTCTCAACCATCTAACCTATACATTGGATCCTCAACCCTCATCTATCTTTGTCCCTCCCTCCTCTTCTCTCCTTATCTCTATCTCACTTCTCCCTCCTTCTCTTCTCCATACATCCCACCTTCTCTTCCCTAATCCCTCAACCCTATACCCTCAACCCTTAAAACCTTAAACACTCAACCCTATACCCTAAACCCTCAACCCTTCACCCTTAAATCCTAAACCCTTAAACCCTCTACCCTCTACCCTCAACCCAATAACCTCAACCCTAATCCCTCAACACTTTAACCCTTAAACCTAATTAAACTCTCTACCCTAATCCCTCTCTTAGGTATGTCACCCACTCACTCCCTCTATCTCTCTCCCATTCCCTCTCTCTCACTCACTCACTCTATCTCTCTCCCTCTCTCTCTTACTCTCTCTTGGGTATCTCCATCCCCCACTCTCTCTCTCTCTCACACACACCCCCTCTCTCTCTCCCACTCCCTTTCTATCACTCTCTCCCACTCTATCTATCTCCCTCTCTCTCAGGTCTCTCCCTACCACCCCCTCTCCCTCTCTCTCTCATGTATCTTCGTCCTACCCCCTCTCCCTCTCTCTCTTTGTCTTGAGTCTCCCCCTCATACCCCCTCTCCCTCTCACAGTCACTCCCTCTATCTCTCTTCCACTCCCTCCCTATCTCACTCCCTCTATCTATCTTTGTCCACCTCTCCATCTCTCTCAAGTATCTCCCTCCCACCACCTCTCCCTCTCTCTCTCTCAAGTCCCTCTCTCTCATGCCCTCTATCTCTCTCCCAATCTCTCAACCTCTCTCTCTCAAGTCTCTCCCTCCCACCCACTCTCCCTCCCTCTTTGTCTCTCAAGTCTCTCCATTCTATCCCCTCTCCCTCTTTCAAGCCTCTCTTTGTCTCTCTCACTCACTCCATCTATCTCTCTCCCACATCCTCTCTCTCTCTCACTCCCTCTATCTTTCTCCCTCTCTCTCTCCCTCTCTCAGATATCTCCCTCCCACTCTCTCTCTCCCTCTATCTCATGTATCTCCCCCCCACCCCCTCCATCTCTCTCAAATCCCTTTATCTTGAGTACTCCCTCTCTCTCTCTCACCCCCTCTCTGTCTCTCAAGTCTCTCTCTCACTCCTTGTATCTCTCCCATCCCTCTATCTCTCACTCCCTCTCTCTCCTACTCTCTTAGGTATCTCCTTCCCACCCCCTCTCTCCCACTTTGTCTCCCTCTCCTTCTCTCTCGGGTGTCTCCCTCCCACCATCTCTCCCTCTCCCTCTCTCTTAGGTTTCTCCCTCCCACCCCCTCTCCCTCCCTTTGTCTCACTCTCTCTCTGTCTCTATGGATTAGGGTTTAAGGGTTAAGGGTTGAGGGTTGAGGGAGGGAGTGGGAGAGAGATAGAGGGAGGCATGGTTAAGGGTAGAGGGTAGAGGGTAAAAGGGTTTAATGGTTTAGGTTTTAAGGGTTAAGGATAAAGGATTAAGGGTTAAGGGTAGAGGGGAGAAAGATAGAGGGAGTGAGTGAGTGAGAGAGAGAGACCTAAGAGAGGGAGAGGCGGTAGGAGAGAGAGACTTGGGAGAGAGAAAGAGGGTGGGATGGTTAAGGGTAGAGGGTAGAGGGTTCAATGTTTAAGGGTTAAGGGTTTAGGGTTTAGGGTTAAGGGTAGAGGGGATAGAGATAGAGGGAGTGACTAAGAGAGAGAGAGATAACTGATAGAGGGAGCAAGAGTAGGAGGGAGAGACTTGAGAGAGAGAGAGAGGGAGGGGAGATATATAGACTCTCCCTCATCCCCCTCTCTCTGAAGAATCTCCCTCCTACCCCATCTCTCTCTCTTAGGTCTCTCACTCACTCACTCACTCCCTCTCTCTCTCTCTTCCTATTTCTCTCCACTATACTCTTAACCCTAAACCCTCTACCCTTTACCCTCTATCTATCTCCAATTCCCTCCCTCCCTCTCTCTCTCTCTCTCAAGTCTCTCCCTCCTACTTCCTCTCCCTCTTTTAGGTCTCTCTCTCACTCATTCACTCCTTCTATCTCTCTCCCCTCTACCCTTAACCCTCTACCCTCTATCGCTTTTCCACTCCCTCCATCTCTCTCTCACTAACTCCCTATATCTCTCTCCTTTACCCTTAACTCTAAACCCTAAACCCTTATCCCTTAAACCCTTAAGCACTCTACCCTCTACCCTCTACTTCTCTTTATCTCCTCCCACCTCTATCTACCTAGACCTCTCTTTGTTTTTTTCTCACCTCTCTCTCCATCCCTACCTCTCCCTCTAACTTTTCTTTCATATCTACTTCTTTCTACCTATTTGTCCCTCTATACCTATTTCTCTCTCCCTCCTTGCCTCTCTCTCTCTCTCTCTCTCTCTCTCTCTCTCTCTCTCTCTCTCTCTCTCTCTCTCTCTCTCTCTCTCTCTCTCTCTCTCTCTCTCTCTCTCTCTCTCTCTCTCTCTTTCTCTCATCTCTACCCTGTTAGAACCCAAAAAAAAAATCATTAAAGAAACCTAAATGATTTTCCCTTTTGAATCAAAATTTTCCATCAGTACCCTAAAGGATTTTATTCATTTATATCCATTAATTTCCTATCTTTTCATAATATTTCATTTATCACCTTACCCCCATTTAATTTCTCATTATTTTCCTATCTTTTCCTTTAAAATTCATTTCTCCCCTTTCCAAAAATGCTCATACATTTTATAACTCTACCGCTCCCTTAGTGATCACTTCATATCTTATTCACCACCCAATTGCGGCTTCCCACAAACCAACCCGCGGTATAGTGGTAAAGATCAGTCAAGGAAACCCTTACCACTACATCGCAGAGGGTAATATTGAGGGTCGCAGTAGAGTGGTAGCAGTTAGAAGGTAGCGGTAACGGTCATAAAAAATAATCGGCGGCTAAACGATTAGGCACAAAATTTTTACCATGCCACCACATGCGGTCTAAACATAGACCGCAGTATCACGATGGTCGGTAAGTCACCGACATGAGAGTAGTGCAGACAGTCACTATGGTACCGCACACGGTGAGAATGGTGACTGAACTGTGAATGGAAGGTCAAGGCACATAGCAAGACGGCTACCACGGTACCGCAGATAGTCTACAGGGAGACCATGGTAGCGCGGTAATAGTCAGGAGAAGACCTTGATGGTTAAGACTGCCATACCGCCGGGTAGAAAGATAATGAACACGGTATAGCAGTAAACACAATAAAGGCCACATACAAAGTTTACCACGGGTATAGATTTTATTGCGCGCGGTATAGTAGTGGTTGTTTGATGACTGCTAGGCTGACCCTCTATCGCACAACTATGAACTGTTTGAAGGTTATCCATGGTAAAGTGGTAGGGAGAAAAAATTAAAGGGTTTAGGGCAGCGGTATAGGATATAAGTCATTTCTTAGGCTTTTTGAACGAGAGTAAAGGAAGGTATAGGGTATAAATGAATAAAAATTTAATATTTTGATGGAAAATATTAAATTTAAATGAGAAAACCTTAGGGATTTTTAATGATTTTTTTGAACTAGAGAGAGAGGGAGTGAGTAGGAGAGAGATATAGGGTAGAGGGTTTAAGGGTTAAGGGTAGAGGGCTAAGGGTAGAGCAAAGAGATATAGGAGTGAGTGAGTGAGTGAGAGAGAGAGACTTGAGATAGGGAGAGCGGGTATGAGGGAGAGACGTGAGATAAAGAGAGAGAAAGAGAGAGAGGGAGCGGGAGAGAGATAGAGGGTAGAGGGGAGAGAGCTAGAGAGACTTGAGAGTGGGAGGGAGGGTAGGAGAGAGAGAGAGAGAAATAGAGAGATGAGGGAGGGAGGGATATTTAAGGAGAGAGAGGTGAGATAGAGAGAAAGAAAGTAAAGAGGGGAGGGGGAGAGAGAGAGGTGATAGAGATAAGTAGAGGCATAATGAGGAAGGTAGATAGATTGAGAGAGGTAAAGAGAGAGAGAGAGAAAAAGAGGTATATAGGGGCAGGCTAGACAAAGAGATGTAGAGTAAATTTTGGTGGAAGAGAGAGAGGAGGGAGGGATAGGTAAATATGGATAGTTGAGATAGATAGAAGGAGAGAGATATAGGTAGAGAGAAGGTAAAGAGAGATAAAAAGAGGGGGAGGGAGGGAGAGATAGAGAGAGTAGAGAGGGAGGACAGAGATAGAGAGAGGTGATAGAGAGAGAATTAGAGAGGGAAAGAAGGTGGAGATATTGAGAGAGAGGAGGCAAGGAGGGAGAGAGAAATAGGTATAGAGGGACAACTAGGTAGAGAGAAGTAGATATGAAAGGAGAGATATAGGGAGAGGTAGGGATGGAGAGAGAGGTGAGACAAAAATAGAGAGAGGTCTATGTGAAGAGATGTGAGATGGAGCTGAAAAGTAGATAGATAAGGAGAAACATGGAGAGATTGAGAGGGAAGGAGGGGGGAGAGAGAAAGATGTATAGAGAGATAGGTTAGATAGCGAGAAGTAGAGAGAAAAGGTGGGTGAAAGGAAGAGAGAGGGAGAGAGAGAGGGGGAGAAAGAGAGGTGAGATAGAGAGAAGTATAAAGGGAAGGAGAGAGAGGGGGATATAGAGAAAATTAGAGAGGGAGGGAGAGAAGGAGAGAGAAGTGAGATAGAGAGAACTATAGAGGGAATCTTAGGTCACTCACTCACTCACTCACTCCCTCTCTCTCTCTCTCCCTCTATCTCTCTCCACTATACCCTTAACCTAAACCCTTAACCCTTAAACCCTAAACCCTTAAAAACTCTACCCTCTACCCTCTACCCTCTATCTCTCTCCAACTCCCTTCCCCCCTCTCTCTCAAGTCTCTCCCTCCTACCCCCTCTCCCTTTCTCAAGTCTCTCTCTCTCACTCACTCCTTCTATGTCTCTCCCCTCTACCCTTATCCCTCTACCCTTAACCCTTAAACCCTTAAACCCTCTACCCTCAACCCTTAACCATCTACCCTTAACCCTCTACCCTCTATTGCTCTCCCACTCCCTCCCTCTCTCTCTCAAGACTCTCCCTGCTACCCCCTGTCCCTCTCTCAGGTCTCTCTCTCTCACTCACTAACTCACTCCCTCTATCTCTCTCCCCTCTCCCCTAAACCCTTAAACCATCTACCGTTAGTTGTCTAACCTCTATCTCTCTCCTACTTCATCCCTCTCTCTCTCAAGACTCTCCCTCCATCTCTCCCTCCCTCCATCCCACCTTATCTTCCCTAATCCCTCAACCCTATACCCTCAACCCTTTAAACCTTGAACACTCAACCCTATACCTTAAACCCTCAACCCTCAACCCTTAAATCCTAAACCTCTAAACCCTCTACCCTCTACCCTCAACCCAATACCCTCAACCCTTAAACCCTTAAAATCAAATTAAACTCTCTACCCTAATCCCTAAACCCTTAACCCTTCAACCCTCATCCCTCAATCCTCTACCTTCAATCCTAAGCGCTTAACCCTAAAACCTAAACCCCTATACCTTGTACCCTATATGTTGTACCTTGAACCCTAATCCATCAACCCTATACCCTCAACCATCTATCCTCATCCTTAAAATCTTGACCGTCAACCCTTAAACCCTAAACCATTAAACCCTTAACCCTCAATTCTCAACCCTGAACCCTTAATCCCTTAATCCTCAACTCTTAAACCCTAAACCTTGAACCCTTATACCCTCTACCTTATACATTAGACCCTCAATGCTAATCCTTACACCATATACCCTTTAACCTATACCCTAAACCCTCTACCCTCAACCCTAAACCCTTAAACCTTCTTCCCTTTACCCTCTACCCTCTACCCTCTACCCTCTACCCTCTACCCTATACCCTATACCCTATACCCTCAACCCAATACCCTAAACCATCAATCCTATACCATAAATTCTCAACCTTCTATCCTATACATTAGATCCTCAACCCTCATATATCTCTATCCCTTTCTCCTATTCTCTCCTCTCTATCTCACTTCTCCCTCTATCTCTCCCTCCCTCCTTCCCTCCCTCTCTACCCTAATTCCTCAACCCTATACCCTCAACCCTTAAACCCTTAAACACTCAACCCTCACCCCGATACCCTCTACCCTTAACCCAATACCCTCTACCATCAACTGTATACCTTAAACCCTTAAACCCAAGTAAAATCTATACCCTAATCCCTCAACCCTCAACCCTTAATCCCTTGACCCTTAAACCCTCTACCCTCTACCCTCTACCATCTACCCTATACCATCTACCCTCAACCCTCAAGCCTCAACCCTAAACCCTCAACCCTCAACCCTTAAACCCTCTACCCTCTACCCTCAACCCTCAATTATCAACCCTTGACCCTTAATACCTCAACCCTATAGAGTGATGGAGGGAGAAGTTGATAAAGAGAGGGAGAGGGGAGATAAAGATAAATATAGAGGGAAGGAGATGTAGAGAGAGATCATATATAGAGAGAAGTGGAGAGTGGAGGAATGGTGGGAGAGGAAAGGAGGAGATATAGGTGAGTATGTGTGAGAGGGAGACAGAGTGAGAAGAGAGAAAATGAGGGGATAGAGGAAGGGGGAGAGAGAGAAATAGAGTAGAGAGGGAAGGCAGGAGAGATATAGAGTAGAGAGGGAAGGAGAGAGTAAGAGAGAAATAGGGATGAGGGAGAGAGTGGTAGGTAGTGGAGTGAGAGGTAGGTAGAGAGGGAAGGAGAGAAGGAAGGAGCGAGAGTGAGATAGAGAGAGTGGTGAGATAGAGAAAGTGGTGAGATAGAGAGTAGAGAGGTAAGGAGAGAATGAGAAATATAGATAAAGAGAGAGAGGGAGGTTGGAGGGAGGGAGAGGTAGAAAGGGATAAGTGAGACATAGAGAGAGAATTAGGGAAAGTGGGATAGAGAGAGAATGGAGATTTAGAGAGGAGGGAGTGAGAGGGAAGGAGGGAAACTGGGAGAAAGGGAATGGTGATTTAGAGAGGAGGGGTTGATAGGTAGAGATAGAGATAATAGTGAGATAGAGAGGAGAGAGTGAGAGAGAAAGAGAGGGATGGATAGACACAAAGAGAGGTAGGTAGAGGAAGGGAGAGGAGAGATAGAGAGTAGAGAGGGAAAGAGGTAGGGAAGGAGGCATAAGTGAGATAGAGAGGGATGGAGGGAAAGCGAGAGGAGAGATAAAGAGTATAGAGGGGAGGGAGAGGTAGGGAGATAGAGGTGTGTGTGTGAGTGAAAGAGAGAATGGTGAGATAGAGAAAAAGATCAATTGAGAGAGAAAGAGGGGGAGGGATGGAGGGATTAGGGTTTAAGGGTTGAGGGTTCAAGTATTAAGAGGGTATAGGAGTTGAGGGATTAGGGTTTAAGGGTTGAGGATTGGGGGTTGAGGGATTAAGAGGGTATAGGGGTTGAGGGATTAATAGGGTATAGGGGTCAAGATATTAGGGTTTAAGGGTTGAGGATTGAGGGTTGAGGGATTAAGAGGGTATAGGGGTTGAGGGATTAGGGTTTGAGGGTTAAGGGATTAGGGTTTGAGGTTTGAGGGATTAAGAGGGTATATGGGTTAAGGGATTAGGGTTTAAGGGTTAAGGATTGAGGGTTGAGAGATTAAGAGGGTATAGGGGTTGAGGGATTAGGGTTTAAGGGTTGAGGGTTGAGGGATTAGGGTTTGAGGGTTGAGGGATTAAGAGGGTATAGGGGTTGAGGGATTAGGGTTTAAGGGTTGAGGGTTGATGGATTAACAAGGTATAGGGGTTGAGGGTTGTCAGATTAACAGGGTATAGGGGTTGAGGGATAAGGGTTTGAGGATTGAGGGTTGAGGGATTAAGAAATTATAGGGGCTGAGGGATTAGGGTTTAAGGGTTGAGGGTTGAGGTTTGAGGGATTAAGAGGGTATAGGGGTTGAGGGATTAGGGTTTAAGAGTTTAGGGTTGAGGGATTAGGGTTTGAGGGTTGAGGGATTAAGAGGGTATAGGGTTTGAGGGATTATGGTTTAAGGGTTGAGGGTTGATGGATTAAGAGTGTATAGGGGTTGAGAGATTAGAATTTAAGGGTTGAGGGTTGAGGGTTGAGGGATTAAGAGGGTATACGGGTTAACCCTCTATATTTCTCCCACTCTCACCCTCTCTCCCTCCCTCTCTATATCCCACTCTCCCCCTCTCCCTCCCACTCTCTCTCTCTCCCACTCTCCCCCACTCTCTCCCACTCTCTCTTTCTCCCACTCTCCCCCACTCTCTCCCACTCTCTTTCTTCCACTCTACCCTTCTCCCACTCTCCCCCACTCTCTCCCCACTCTATGTTTCTCCTCTCACTATCTCCTCCTCTATGTCCCACTCTCCACATCTCTCCCTCCCACTCTCTCTTTCTCCCACTCTTCCCCACTCTCTCCCACTCTCTCTTTCTCCCACTCTCCCCTTCTCCCACTCTCCCCCACTCTCCCCCACTCTATCTTTCTCCCACTCTCACCCTCTCTCCCTCCCTCTCTATCTCCCACTCTCCCTCTCTCTCCCTCCCACTATCTCTTTCTCCCACTCTCCCCCACTCTCTCCCACTCTCCACCACTCTCTCCCACTCTATCTTTCTCCCGCTCTCACCATCCCTCTCTCTCCCTCTCAGTCTCCCACTCTCTTTTTCTCCCCTTCTCCCACTCTCTCCCACTCTCCCCCTCTCTCCCTCCCTCTATATCTCCCTCTCTATCTCCCTCTCTCCCACTCTCCGCCTCTCTCCCTCTCTATATACTAAGAAAACCAAATTTCACATAACGAGCTCATGTTATAAAGCGAGCGCATTTTTTACTCCACTAAAAAACAGTAAAAAACTCTATATATCCATGATTTGAAGGCCCACAGTTTGCATATTCCCCTGGTTCTGCACATGCACCGATAAAAAATAGCTTTTTGATGATGTTGTGAAGTGTGCAAGCATCTTTTTCACATTCCATCACCTTTTCCATGATCTTTTTACCACCTTTGCATGAAATAATAGAGTTTCCATGTTGAAAGACATATAATATCAATTGAAGTTTGAATTCCATTGAAAACTAATATACAATTGAAGTGTGGAAGGGAACAAGCTTTTGAACAAGTCAAATTGTTGTGGAGTTTGAAGAAAGAAGAAGCTAAGGCTACATAATTGGGTTGAACTCCTCCATTTGAAAGTCTAGTTTTTAAGGTATGTGAAGTCTTTACACATTTTCTTTCATTCTATTATGGCTTTCTTTTGTTTTTGTTTGTCATTATAACCTTAGGTTGTCAATGCACATTTTAAATTACCATTATATACAAAATTATATACACTTGTCAATTACCATTTTAATCTTAATGCAGAGCATCTACCAGGATCCACAAATCATCAAGGGTACTTCTGAACTTAACTTAAATTGAAGAAGATCAACAAAAAAACTCAATCATCTTTTCATCAAAACATTAGAACTTGGTTCCAACTCTTTTTCAGACTAAAAAAATAGATTAACCATCAAAAAATTGATTGTAACATAGCATAAAGTTGATTAGAAACTCATAACCATTCACAAAAATTCATCCTTTAAGACAACTCCAAGCCTCTCCCATTCCTCTGAAGGGTCCAAACACCTTCCACTACCTGTACACAAATTGATGTAGTATAAAGGAAGAAATCAACACCTTTCTTGACACACTTATTCAACTATATTTCCCTTGACAAAACATTTGATTCGTATACTCAAATTAGCATTAAGAGTTCCCAATTCCTTAAGGATTTTCAAAACACCTTGAAAATATTGAAAATAACTGATTACAATCAACTAGGTTCCTCAAAACATCAACCAATGATTATGTCATTCACAGGTTGTCTTAAATCTTCCATAATGGCACCATTGTTTACAAACACAAACTATAATTCTTAAGGCACAACCAAACCATTATTTGCTTAGTAAATATTTTTTTGAGTTAGTACAAAAAAAAATGAAACCTTTCAAAAGTCTTCCCTTACACACAAACTTAGTTCCTTTGTTCACTGTCCACATTACTTGTATCCAAGCATCTACAAACTATCCCATGTATCTTCCAAACCATGCACGCACTTCAAACTGTGATACTCATTTTTAATGCAGAGTTAGAGGACCCAAAACAATTGAAGATGTCAACTTGCCTTCAAGAGGAATCTAAGAAGATTAAAAAGGTGTAATGGACCAATCCCAACACTCATCCAAGCTGGACAACAAACAAAAACATTATCTCCCACATTTCACCCTTGGAATCTAGTTACTGTGCAAAACTAGTTTTGGGCCCTTAACTCCAAAAATTTCTAAAACACTAGGAAAATAAAAGAATGATTCTAGCACCAATTTCAGAGTTGCAAGATATACCTTAACCCATCACATGACTCCTTTGGTACAACTTTAAGAAAATTGACCTTTTCACTAATTTAGGCCTCCAAGTAGGCCAATTTTACAAAGGAACTACCCTTAGATCTTCACACCAGACTTCCAAACCCAAAAATAGTCTTTAATTAGGTCTCAAAACAAGATAATTTCTAGGTCTTAGGACCTTACCCACTCAACTAGGCTTCCAATACAAAAACCCTCATTTTTCAATGCAAAGAGGGAGGGTTTATAGAAACTCCTATACCCGAGCCTTCCAAGACCATTCCAAAGCATAAAAAATCTTCAAAATACCCTACACAAGGTCAAAATATCATTACATAGACCACTCCTTGGTTCCTCAAATTCTCATGGAAAAGTGCTTGTTTGAGCTAAGAACCCCATCCTATTGTCATTAGTTTCATTCCAAGGCATGTTCAAAAATAAAAGACCCTACTCTAACAATACACATTCCATCCCACTGAGAAAAAAGTCATAACAATAGGTGAGATGGTCATTTCATAATTAAATCCTACTCAAACCCTTGACTGGCTTGAAATGAGCAGTTTTAGAAAATTGTCAATTGCTCCCTTCAAACATAATGTTAAGCCCTTAGAAATGATGCATTAGAGAGTTAAGACATGTTCCTACAATATTATATTATTTTTATATCAAGGGGAGGTTGTATAGATGCGTACAAGTGCACAAAAGTGCAAAAAACCAATGAATTTTTGCAAAAGAGCATTTTTTTTATCAAAAAAATGGATTTCAAAATGAAGAAAAATCCTCCCTTCGAGCCAATGGAGGTTGTTTAAACCTTATTCAATGAAAACCAACTCCCCCCAATTCCTATAACTAACAAACAACCACCTTTGAAACCTCATATAACCGGTACATGGAAAATGTCTCTAATGACCCTCTTACAACATGAAGATACCCAAAATTGAATCAAATTTCAAAATGGAAGCATAGATTGTCAAGGTGCTCCTACACCAAAAAATTATCAAACACTCATTAGTTTTCAGAATCACCATCATGGTTAGTCACTTTTAGTTAGGAATGTGCTCTGGCCAGCCTAGTGCTTCCATAATTTGTACACATTTGTCTACATGCTAGGTTAACTTTTGTACATGATGATTGTAAGTATTATTTAAATGAAGCCTTCAATAAAATATATTTTTCAATTAACTTCAATGGATACATTTCTTAGGAACTAATATTCGTCTCATTACCATGGTATAGATAAAACTATCCACCATGTTGAAGAAAAAGACAAAGAGGAAACTAAAAGAGGAAGAGAAGGAAACATTGAAAGAAAAGGAGAGAGTTCGAGTGGCGAGATATCGTGAAAAGAAGAAATTGGAAAATATTGATGAAAACAACCCAATTGTAGAGGAACCTCAACCGTCAAAAAGAGAATGGGAATTTGTAGCACAATAGGCACGAATGCGAAAGCATCGTCGTAAGACATATTCAAATACTGTAGTTGGAGACACACCCTCTACGACAAGTGAATATGAAGGGACACCATTAAGCACAAGTGAATATGGAGGGACACCATCTAGCACAAGTGAATATGGATGGACACCATCTACTACAAGTGAATATGGAGGGACACCATATACTACAAGTGAATATTGTTGGACACCATCCAACACATCTCAAGTTGACAATACATCATCACTCGGAATTGACGAAGAAGGTATGCCATCATCCCCATGTGAACCTCAAGGTATGTCTTCTTCTCCACCCTCGATCGAAGGCACGCAATCTAGCCCACCTCAATTAAATATTGATGAAATTCCTAATGTTGAGATGTATGTACCTAGGAGAACACCACCTAGAATTTTGCATAGAAAGCCAAAGTATTTGATTAATATTGATGATGAGATTTTGCAGCACATGGAAGGTAAGATTTCAAGACACACTTGTAGAATATATGTTGATAAGATTTGGGAACGATTCTTTGAAAGTCTAAATGAGACTGCAAGATGTCAACTATTTTTTGAAATGGTGCGGGGTGTAAATTATAGGAACATCATGAAGACTCTTGGGTTGAGAACATCAAATGCATCGAGTGAAGACACTATTGTCAAGAATCTAATGGATTCTTATGAGAGTGTGGGTAATACCTCATGCTCAAAGGATAGTAATGTCACCCAATGTGTGATTACATCGACTTTGGTAAGCTATCAAATAAAGAGAGCTCGTCTAATTAAAAAGACTAGTGAACAAATGGGAATTAGTAGAAAAACTTTATCAAGATCCATTCAAAGGTGACAAAGAATTGAGGGAAATGATACAAATGAATTATGGGCATTCTCGAGGAGACTGTCATGAAAAGATAAAGAAGTTGTCCAAGCCTTGAGAACACTAATTGAAGAGTATTGGAAGAATAACACAAGGCCATATCTAAATCAAAGGGATGTGGTAAGAGGGAGAATCAGTAGTTGGAATTGTGAGCCACATCCAAAGCATTTTTTTGATATGACTCAAACCCAATTTTTCCAAAAATTTGAAATTGATTATCCTTAAATTAGTATTTCTCAAAGATTTTTTGAAATACTTAAACCTTTTTATTTCATGATAAATCACACATGCACTACTTGTTGTTGTAGACTACATATTGGGTTTTCTAACCATTATGATGTTTATCATTCTATATGTTTAGATTTGCATACTAACAATTTTTTGTAGGATTGTGGCATAGAAGACCCACCAAAATCTTCAAGAGAGTTCTTATCAAAAAAATTATGTGAAATAGAGGATGGCCGGATATTCTATAGGACAACATGCTTGGATGGTTCATGTGAGCATTGCGGTGGCTTCTAGCATATTCCAGTATGTCAACATATGGAAAACACAAATGAGGTGGGACATGAACTAGTAGAGTTCGAGAAGTATAAAATAGTGGCATATGCTACAAAAGATGGGTCTCAAGAAAAAAGGTGTGATTTGGTTATTGAGAAGATTCTAGTGTACCAATTTATGACCACATTTCATGACAGTATATTGTCTGAGTATGCAATGCATACCCATAGAGCCCGATGGTTGGACACACAGTTCAAGCTATGCAAGGACACCTTTCCAGTTGGAAGCATAGTATCTATGGTTGAATTTGCAAAGAACTACACTCTACAGCCACAACATGAGGTGCAATCATGGTATTACAACTCCACACAAGTTTTGATATTTGTGCACATAGCATTTGTTCATGCATCTGATAGTACAAATGAGAAAAGGAAGGTATTGAGGGAGTACCACTTTTACATTAGTGATGATCACACACATTCTCCAGAGTTCATGCAAGGTTGCTTCCAGATGTTATATAGTGGTTTGGATCGAAGGGGCATAAAATACAATCAACATATAATATAGTTTAATAGCTGTGCAACATAGTTCAAGAACTCGCACATGTTCTACTGGTTGTGTAGGATGCATGTCATTATAGGTGTTCAACATATGTGGAACTTTTGTGAGGCTGGACATGGAAAGAGGGAGCATGATGGTGCAAGAACATGCATGAAAAGAGCATTAGCATGAGAAGAGTTAAAGTATAAAGATAGTGCAAAGTTGACAGATGCAAAATCAATCGTCGAGTGGTGTAATGCTTTGATGGGTCCAAATAATGAAGGTACATCTTTAGTTCATAGATTTTTTTGGTTGATGGATGATACTAACATTGCACCATATGAAGACTGTTGTACACTAACAAGATCGAGTGAGGTACACTCTTTCCTTAGCTCAAATTCAGGTTCATGGAGTATCGATACATGAAATATGGCATTCTTTTGTTCTTCATGTACAATGCAAGCTTGGAATGATTGTGAGTGAGGGGAGTGGGTTGACATATGGTTCACAATTTATCTTAGCCCACTTCACACTTATCGCACTCCGACGGCATTGGAACTAACACAAATGGAATCATTGGTCGACTTTGACCATGTATCAGATCTAGTTCAACCAGGTGATATATCTACTTTCTTAGTTGTTGAAATTCCATATCGTTATCTTACTTTGTATTGTATTCATAATGTTGACAAATTTCAAGAGATTTTTTGCACATATCAATGTAGGGCATGTTTATGCAGTTATTGCAGATGAAGACAATGAAGAGGGAATAGACTATTACTTGTGTCATTGTGTTGAGACCAAGAAAAATTGGAGGCGCCAGTTATAGATGGAGAAAACATCGAATACCCTACAAGCTCAGTTGTGGTTACTAGAACATGGCTTAGAAGGTACCCACATTCAAGTGTTAAACATTGGCTATTTCAGGACTTTGACATGCATCGTAAGATTCTTAATTACTCAAACCTTGTCATGGCATCGAATGTTCATTTGAACAAATATGGGGGTAGACCTTTGAACAAGATGGTATGGAAGGTTTGTGAGTCTAACCATGAGGCAATACTTGACACAATAAAGAGTAGAGTAGACCTAGATGGTTCGTTGGATTAATTTTTAAGTATATGCACATTGGTTCTTATTAATTTATACTTGTATGCACATTAATTTTTTTGATGCCAATGCTATCATCTTCTTTTACAGTGATTGGTGTCCCCTTGCAAAAAAAATAGATATATGAGCCATCCAAGAGAATGTCAGCCAAAAAAGCAATGCAACATCTGTAAGTGCCTTCCATCTATTTTTATTTTATTTCCATTTTGGATACTCTTTCTTTTTCTCTTTTACTTTGCGTATTTGTAAGTAAACTACTAAAAATTGATTGATCTTTCGTTGCAGAAAATGTTGATTTAAGAGCCATCAAAGAGAATCTCAGCCAAAAAAGCAATGAGACATACTTATTTTGATGATTTTGACAAATCTCAATTTTGATTTCAAGCCATTATAACAGAGCATGTGAAGCTTAGCGAGGGAATCTCAAGTTACTCATTTGAAGTTAACCTCATAATGAGCACCTATGATGTAGACATTTAAAGAGAATGTTGAATGTATGAGTGACATTGTAAAAGATTTGAGAGAACGAAGTGCTAGAGGCATTGTAATAAGATTTAATTACATAATGAGATATACTCAAATATTGTAAGGTTGGAGTTCATGTTTGGTGTAGTAGCACCTTTTTCTGTAAATGCCTTGAGTAGGAAAATTTGCAAACTTTGAATTTTGAAATGTAAACAATATGAAAAAGGTCATATAAAGGTCATGTAAACAATTTGTACACATTTTTCTGCAACTCGTGTGAATAAGTAGACTGTTCCAACATGTTTGAATAGGTATTTTTATGCTAGTCATGGTCCTCTTTCACACCGAAACACGTAGAATCGCTCTGAGCTATGTTCCATCAGATCGATTCCTTAAGGGTCCAAAGTGCAAAATGGCTGCAAACTTCAGCATGCTATTACTCAAATATCCTGACACTTAGAAATTTTTTATCTAACCCTATAGAAAGGCATTGGGCCTCTTTAGAAAAACCTCTCTCAGTTTTGGCTATCTTGGAGTGGTTTTCTCGTGGTGGCGGATTTTCTCTTGATGGAAAAAGCATTAAATTCAAGCAGTGCAAAGTTGCAAAGTGGTGCAACTTTTGTTCTGTAACTTATGTGACCAATCGGACTATTCCAACAAGTTTGAATAGGTATTTTTACGCTATTCATGGTTCTCTTTTGCACCGAAACACGTGGAATCACTCCGAGCTTTGTTCCACCAGATCAATCCCTTAAGGGTCCAAAGTGCAAAATAGCTAAAGACTTCAACATGCTATTACTTGGATACCGTGACACTTAGAGAATTCTCATTTGATTCTACAGAAAGGTGTTGGGCCCCTATACAAAAACCTCTCTCATTTTTGGCTATCTTGAAGTGGCTTTCTCATGGTGGTGGACTTTCACTTGATGGAAAAAACATCAAATTCAAGCAGTGCAAAGTTGCAAAGTGGTGCAACTTTCGTTTTGCAACTTGTGTGACCAAGCGGACTGTTCCAACATGCCTAAATATGTATGTTTACTCTAGGAATGGTCCTCTTTTGCACTGAAACACGTGGAATCGCTCTGAGCTATGTTCCACTAGATCGAGCCTTGAAGGGTCCAAAGTGCAAAATGGTTGTAAACTTCAGCATGCTATTAATCAGATATCATGATGGTCAAAAACTTCTCATCTAATTCTATAGGATCATGTTGGGCCCTTCTAGAAAAACCTCTCTCGGTTTGGCTATCTTGGAGTGGTTTTCTCGTGGCGGCATATTTTCACTTGATGGAAAAAGTGTCAAATTCAAGTAGTGCAAAGATGCAAAGTGGTGCAACTTTTGCTCTGCAGCTTGTGTGACCAAGGGGACTATTCCAATGTGTCCAAATAGTTATTTTTATGTTAGGCATGGTCTTTTTTCACACTGAAACACATGGAATCGCTCTGAGCTTCGTTCCATCGGATCGATCCCTTAAGGGTCCAAAGTGCAAAATGGCTGCAAACTTCAACATGTTATTACTCGGATACCATGACACTTACAATCTTCTCATCTAATTCTATAGGATCATGTTGAGGCCCTCTACAAAAACCTCTCTCGGTTTTGGCTATCTCAGAGTGGTTTTCCCGTGGTGGTGGATTTTCACTTGATGGAAAAAGCATCAAATACAAGCAGTGCAAAGTTGCAAAGTGGTGCAACATTTGTTCTACAACTTGTGTGACCAAGTGGAATTTTCCAACATGTTTGAATAGGTATTTTTATGCTAGGCATGGTCCCCTTTTGCACCAAAACATCTGGAATCGCTCTGAGCTATGTTCCGCCGGATCGATCCCTTAAGGGTCCAAAGTGCAAAATGGCTGCAAACATCATCATGCTATTACTTGGATACCATGATAGTTATAAACTTCTCATCTAATCCTACAAAAAGGTGTTGGTCCCATCTAGAAAAACCTCTCTCGGTTTTGGCTATCTTGGAGTGGGTTTCTCATGGCGGCAAATTTTCACTTGATGGAAAAAGTGTCAAATTCAAGCAGTTCAAAGTTGCAAAGTGGTGCAACATTCTCTCTACAACTCATGTGACCAAGTGGACTATTCCAACACATCTGAATAGGTATTTTTATGCTATTAATTTTCCTCTTTCACACCAAAACACATGGAATTGCTTTGAGCTATGTTCCATTGGATCAATCCCTTAAGGGTCCAAAGTGCAAAATGGCTGCAAACTTTAGCATGCTATTAATCAGATACCATGATGCTTAGAAACTTATCATATAATCCTATAGGATTGTGTTGATCCTATCTACAAAAACCTCTCTCGGTTTTGGCTATCTTGGAGTGGTTTTCTAGTGGTGGCAGATTTTCACTTGATAGAAAAAGCATCAAATGCAAGTAGTGCAAAGTGGTGCAAATTTCATTCTACAACTTGTGTGACCAATAAGATTGTTCCAACACGTCAAAATAGGTATTTTTATGCTAGGCATGGTCCTCTTTTGCACTGAAACATGTGGAATTGCTCTAAGCTATGTTCCACCAGATCGATCCCTTAGGTTGGAGAAGTCTAAAGTTGCAGATTTATAAGTTGCTTAAAGCAACAAATTTGAAATGATATTGAATGACCCAATTAGCACTCATTACATCTAGGTGATGCTCATAGAGGTGAGGCACTAGGCCTTCCCGGGAGGTCACCCATTCTAGTATACTCTAGCTCAAGTGCTTAACCACAACGTTTTTTCCCCAAGGTTAAGTCCACTTAGATTGCAACCCCATTTGCAAAACCTTCAACAAGTGTTGTGCCTTATGAAACATTCATTATAGATTTCCTTTAGCTCATCAATTGATAAGTAGGAGGTATTTTCTACAATGTGTCAAATTGTGATATTTCTATCAGGATTCCATTGAGTAGTCATTTGTAGTATTGGATATAGCTCTAGCTTCTATAGTATTGCACATGAGTGCAGATAGTTTCAAAAGATCTAGATGACATCAATAGTTCACATTACTCAAGAAGGATGAAAATCTTAAAGATATTTGTGGAAATCAGGACAAGTAACCTTCTTGTGCACTTAGGGTTGCAATCTTTGATCTACAACATGTTCCACCATTTCTTCAGTAGGATCAAGAACAAACATGTAATGAAGGTGTGTTTGTAGCCATGAAATATTATGGTTCGAACTATCCAGAAGAGTGATGTTTTATCTCGACCAACCATTTCTATACCATGGTTTGTTTGGAAACAAGGATGGGTTCTCTCTTCATCGACATATACATTATTATTCCTCGATGTGTTCACACCAATGTTACAAGACTAGGACTCGCCTCAGACTTGACAAGCCATTTTTTGACTTGGATTCGGGCTCGGAGCCCAGACTAGACAAATAGAAAAACCTAATAAATTCAAATATTTTTAAGGATTTAAAACTTGTTTCATGCACCCTTTAATAAATAAACCTTAAAGACACAATAACATCATCAAATAGAAATTACTATGATCCCATACACAAACATACATCAATCACATAAGTATAGGCACAAATTCTAGCTGAAGGAAATAACACATTTAGATATGTAAATATTGTGATATTGCTATCAGGATTCAATCATTTAGTTTTACAAGTCAAACTCATTGACCCATGATTCATCAGTAGTGGTTCACAAGAACCCATCTCTCATGATAATGAATGGTTCATAAGGAGGAAGATAAATCTTCATACATTTCTTCTATCACAAATGAGATAAGTGATTGGTTTCATGAAGTTCATGAGACAACCATTAATGGGGAGTGGATACATGAAGAATTGATGGAGAATGATAATGGCTTCAGACCTACTATAAAGGAAAAAAAAATCGTTTCAATGATGCAAGAGGTTTTTGGTTTCACTACCAAAATGAGCCTATGAAGAATGCATGTGAAACTCCTTTTCACCTTGAGGGTGTTCTTACTCCATCTCAAGGATCATGCATTGAGGATGACATAGATCAATGCTAGGGCTAACCAATTAATAATTATGCACGTGAATAAGTCAAACATGTACATGTCAATAAGGGAAGTACAAGTACTCAAAAACACGTAAACTTCAAAAAGAATACACACGAATACATAGTATACACAAATTAAAAAAAAGTATATGCATGAAAACATGTAAGCCACAAAGTATACATTTGAATGCACTTAAGTCACAAATTATACACGTAAGTTGTAAAGTATACACTTGAATACACGTAACTCATATCTATTGAACCATCAATTTAGAATGCAAATATGGACAGGCATTGATAAAATATATTTGTATTAACCAAATAGCCATGTAGGCATACATAAATAAATGTCGATATAAGTATGAAATATATGTACAAAATAGCCATATAGGCTTACAAGAATGCCATCTAGGCATACCATGTCAAATATGTCCAATAAAAAATATGTACAAAACTACCATGCAGGCATACAACAAAGGACTTTGGAATCAAAATTCATTGCTCTCCATGCCTTGGAAATAAAATATTTCCCTTTCCTTTTCGCTCGGATGGCGATAGGTCTGTCACTCATTTTTGCTGTACTGATGGAGTGCTCCTGCTACTCCTCCTAGGGTTTAATTCACGGTGAAGTTTTAACTATTACAATAAGAAGTAAAGACATGAATATATAGAAATTACATTATACAAAATGATATATTTGAAAAAATAATCACTCACAGGCATCTCACGATCTCTCTCCACAAGGGAAATATTCTCACACCCATGCTCAGGTGTGTTCAAGCCCTATATAAACCATACAAATAGAAATTAAACTACATGAATCAATAATGGTTTGATTTTTCACTAACTAACATCTATAACAACAAATGTAAATTGAAATTTACTAATTTTCCTCATACCTCTTATGTCAAAGCCATCGAGGATTGTATAGTAGATGTCACACCAATATACATTTCCCTCATCACATTCGGAGGTGTATCATCTCACAACAACTGAAAATAAAACAACAAATTATTCAATGTAATCAACGATGTGCATGTATAAACTACACAAATCTATTAAGTACTTGATTCATTAGTTAAACTCTTTATTCTATTACCTACGTGAAGGTTTGAGTAAATCCACCGCCACTGGGAAGTGTTCCATCAAAACCTCCAATATTAGTCTGTTCAACATCCAAAATTGCATATTAAATTACCATTCATAAAATAATGTCATTAACATGCAATAAATTTATAATTGTTTACTAGTTACATACCCTAGTGATAGGTGTACTATAGAAATAGGTTGGTGGGGAGGTTGGTGGGAGGCCAGTGTATCCAGTCTCAATACTATGACTCTACAATTTTATTAAAATCATAAAACATTTTTAGTTAATGTTGCATTTCAAAATCGAAATTTAATAAATTAAATTCAATGAACACATGCACTAACTTTTACCTGATTATCAATGCCATATGCCTCATGCAAAATGTCAGCTACCCTCTCCATCTCCATAGCTATAGATAGATCTTGTGTACTAGTCTTCTGAGGGTCTATGGGGTCATGTGAACAAGTAGCCCCGCAAGATTGACACACATGTGTTCGAAGGCCACCACTCGAAGAATCCCCTAGATGGCGCTGTAGAATAGGGCTAGTATGATGGATGACACTCTGGGTCAAAGTGTTGATTGTATTGAATGTCTCTACATCAGCACTTTCCTTCACGATGGAAGGCATAACAATGTACTCACGAGGTGGCCTAGTGAGAGCTCGTCTACCTTGCCACGTAGGATCCGACTGTGCACCAGGTGTATCCTGAGCTGACCCCCCACCTCTCCCCTGAAAATCCCTCATATCAAAATAATTTGGGATTTTGTTCAATATGAACTCACTGTATAGTTTCCTAAGGAAATATTGTGGGACCTTGCAATTGTTGCACGGTGGGTAATCGAAGACCATGTACCACCTATCATAAAACCGGTCCCTAATCTATTGGTAGTGGCACCAATGGATAGGAAACCTCTTCGCATCGAGGATAAGATTTTGATTTGTGTGTGGGTCAGTGAATAATGAGCACAAATCACCTTTTGTAATTTTTAAATCCTTCACATCCTTGTATGATAGTTTATTTGCATAATAGTCCCTAGTCGCTTGCCTCCTATCTTCCCATCCAATTATTTGTTTTCTAGTTGAATCTACGTTTTCTAACATATCTTTCAATGAATTTTCTAGGGTGATTCTTTCTATGGTTGAACCATTTGGATCACTCAACCTATTTATCAAATCCTCAATTTTTTTTATTGTTGTTCTCAATTTCACTCATTAAATTTTTTTGAGTGCCAAGAGGGGGTTGAGTGATTGGTGGAGGAAGTTGATGTTGTGGTTGATTTTGATCTTGAGGATTTGGCTGGTCTTCTTGTTGAGGATTTTGAGGGTTTGTAGGTTGATTTGCATCTCCTAAAAATTCAAACAAATAGATATAAAATTCAACCTAAAACTAAAAAATTCAAAACAAAAACCATAGAATCCATACCTCTCATAGCTCCTCGTCATTGTGAAGAAATACGGATTGTTGGTGAAGAGATTCTCCTCCTAGAACGCGAGTGTGATATTGTGGGGTTTTTGGCCATGGGTGCAACAAAAAAACTAGTCGAAATGCAAATGAGAGATTTGCATTTTTTTTAAAAATTTTAATAGTAAATAATGTGAGTGCGTTATTTATTTGTAGTTGTCGAGACCTAGTCTAGGCTTAACGTAGAAATAACGCAAGCACGTTATGGTTTTCAAGATTTTTTTTTAGGGTGTCCATGGAATTTCTACCCATTTCCATGCACCTGCCCTATGGTTAGGGTAGTCAGATAGACACCTACTTATTTTTTCCCTGAAATTTAAGTACTATTGTATTGAAATTTCAATTTTTCACTAAATAGATATTTAAAAAATAAAATAAACCTAGTAGTTTAGAAACAAAATTCAATTTTCTATAAATTCTACTCTTACATATTTTTGAAATAATATAGATAAATTATTCAAATTTTTATATCAAGTTGCCTAACTCTGATTTTCTGAATTTTCATTTCCACTAAAGGGCCTATTTTTTCCACGATGATCTAACACATATTTGATTTAGTACAAACCATGATTATTGATAAATATATTTATATTTATTTATCAAGTTCCTTTTTTACTTAATAATTTATTTTAATACATCAATTAACCAAAAAAAAGAATTATCAAATAATTTTAGATTAAACAAACCAAATTTCAACAACAATTACCTAAACCCTAACTAGGGTTGAAAAGCAAGAACAACTGACACGGAAAAACTAACAACATTGGTGAGGCACCAGACTAGATACTCATCCTCTTCAAGGATGATGGATAGGGTAGGGGACCAAGTGCTATCTCTGATCAACTATTCCATTGGGTTTAAGGGATGCTCAGACTTGCCAATTCAAGTGGAGTCGATGCTTAGTACCTACAACCTACAACACACAAAATTATCATGCATAAACATATACATATAGTCAGGCACACCGTGAAAGGGAATCACAGTGTGGCAAGGTACTCACGAGTGAGTGATGCGACACTATCCCTTTCACCCAAACACATCAACTTCAAGTAACCACAACAACTCATAACAATTTGTTACATACCAATCAAAATAAGAATAGTCATAAGATAATTTCATAACAGTCATGATTAGATAACCACATAGTGCTCAGGATATCGAATTAGTCCACATAATCAAAACCATATACCAATCATAACATGTGCATAAACTAAAATAATAGAAGTATCATCATAGTAGTAAATCCAACATCAAATAATGTATCAGGTGTGTGCAAGATCATGATGGGCCAAAAAGTGGTGATATGTAAGTGATATGATAGCCCATGTGGCTGACAACTTTTTTCTTAAGCCAAAATTCATGAAACAAAAAGGGTTTTTAAAGGAGATTCTTAGCTTTCCACCAATATAAATTATGTTTTACATTGAATTTAATAAATAATTATTATTCATTTTCTATTTGAATTATGACTAAAGTCTTGATTGATAGGTTGATTGAAAAACATCTATATCTTTCAAAGTGTATCACATTTTTTGAATAGAAAATATATGTCACATTTTATGATTCACATACTATAGGATTAAAAAAAATAAAAATAGTTTCATGAAGTTTTGACCAAGTTAAGGTGGTCAGATGTACGAGTTTTTATATTTTTTAAAAGTTGTAATAAAAAAATCATAATTAATTATTTTCTTGGAAACAAATTACAAAAAAATATTCATCACATCGAGACATGAGTATTATACCCATATCTAAAATATTATAAAATATATTATCATTTTATTGTGGTTGGGGTGGTTAGACAAACACCTACTTGTTATTTTTTCCTTGAAATTTAAGTACTACTGCATTGAAATTTCAAATTTTCACCAACTATATTTTTAAAAAATAAAAATAAACCTATTAGTTTAGAAACTAAATTTAATTTGTAACAAATTATGTTCTTACATATTTTTGAAATAATATAGTTAACTTATTCAATTTTTTACGTCAAGTTGCCTAAATTTGATTTTTGTGAATTTTATTGCCACTTAAGGGCCTATTTTTTCCATGATGATCCTGCACATGCCCTACCCTACTGTATCATCCTAATTATATAAACTATCAATCTATTAGATAATAGTATGAGGGGCACTACATTCCCCCCCCCCTCTAGAATCAGGATAATTCTTTGAAGCGTGCAAACAAGAAATGGTATAACTCTCACATTTAGGATGCATCCTCCCAAGTGGTTGAAGACTCGTCATTAGGATCCCACTAGACCCTCACCTTCTCTACGTCTTGACCCCTGAGGGTGAGTCTCTTGTGCTATAGAATGCCCACAGGATCTAGAGCCAGTTGCCCGTTCTCCACCTATAAAGCATTCCATTCAAGAACATGAGAAATATTTGGATAATATGGCTTGAGAATAGAAACATGAAATACATCATGGATACGCAATAGATAGGGTGACAAATCAAGATGATATGCAATAGGGAAAATCCTCTCCAAAACCTCGAATGCCCCAAAAAAACATGGTGCAAGCTTAAAGACTTTTCCATAGTGGATCAGAATCTTTCACGAATGCATCTGTAACAATACCCAATCACCTACAGAAAACTGACGATCATCCCTATGAGCATCTGCATACTTCTTATGTTTTTTTGTGCTACCACCAAATTATCTCTAATATGAACAACCTATTGCTCCATCTCCTGAAGCATCTTTGGTCACAGGAGGACTCTATCCTTGAGATGATCCCAACTCAGTGGGGTCTGACAAGGATGACTAGACAAGGCCTAAAAAGGGGGCATACCAATAGAACTGTAGTACCCATTCTTATAAAAAAAAACCATTAAGTACAGATAATCCTCCCAACGATACTATTGATCCATGACATACATCTTGAAAATATCCTCAAAGACTTGATTAAACCTCTCATTCTGACCATTTATCTCTAGATGGTAAGAAAAGATAAAGTTCAACTGAGTCCCCAATGCATGATGCAAGGATTTCCAAAGTGTTGAAGTGAACACTAGATCTCTATCAATGATAATCCTACAAAGAATCCAATGCAATCTAACTATATCATCCATGAAAATCTTGGCCACTAAAGAAGCATTATATGAAGACCGGATAGGAGAGAAGTGTGCCACCTTATTCAACCTATCCACAGTGGTCATGATGGTGTCATGATGATGAGAAGATATTGGCAAGCTGACTATAAAATCCACTAAAATGATGTCCTATTTCCATTTTGGAACAAGATACAGTTGCAAAATACATGTGGGGTGTTGGTGCTCTTCCTTAACCCTCTAGCACTCCAAACACCTCAAGACAAAATCTGCAATATCCCTATTCATTCCTACCCAAAAATACAATTGACAAAGGTTTCCATGCATCTTCTTGATACCTGAATGAGTTGAGTAGGGTGTTTGATGTGTCTCTAACATAATTAGGGCACAAAGACCCTTTGAAGGAGGAAAATAGATGTGACCTAAGTGTTGTAAAAGACCATTTGACTGAAGAGAATAACCTTCAAATCTACCCTCCAAGGTTCTGTCTAACTCAACCTTTGACTTCACCTCCTAATACCAACTATCTATAGGAAGTGTTGCAAGGATCCGACTCCTCAAATCTACTTGAAGAGTCATTGCTGTAAGCTCATGCCTCCTCCAAATAAGATAATCTACCACAAAATTCTCCTTACCCTAGATTTACTTCACCTCAAATTCATACTCACACATGAATTCCATCCACCACCTTTGCCTAGCATTCAGGTTTTTCTACGTGAATACGTATTGTAAACTGTGGTGATCACTATGTAATTAAAATTGATTCCCCAACAAAAAATGTATCCACATCACTAAGCCATAAATGATAGCAACTAACTCCAAATCATGCTTAGGATAGTTGAGCTCATGATCCTTGAGTTTGTGAGACTCATAGGCTATCATGCGACCATCCTACATCAAAACTACTCCTAGACCCTCCAAGGATGTATCAGTACACACCACAAAGTCTTCGGTAGGATCAAGAACTGCCATAATGAGTGCACTAGTTAACCTATCCTTGAGAGTCTAAAAGGATACTTGACACTGTTCCAACCAGATGAACTTCTTCCCTTTCCTTTGAAGAGAATTGATAGGGTGAGCTATCTTTAAAAAGCTTGCACAAACCACCAATAATAACCTGCTAAACCCATAAAGTTGTGAACCTCTAAAACATTAGTGGGATTAGACCAATCTAGAATGGCTTGGATCTTCAAAGGATCCATGACAATATCCTCTCCTGAAATTACATGCCCCAAATATCTCACCTCTATCTGAAAGAATTCACACTTTTCCAAGTTTGCATATAGTTGATTCTCCCTCAGACACTGTAATACCTACCGCAAATGTTCCTCGTACTCCTCCATAGTCCTATAATAAATCAAAATTTCATCTAGGAACACAAGGAATTTTTTTCTAAGATAGGTGTATAACACCCCATTCATTAGGCTCATGAATACAAACATTTCATTCTTCAACCCAAATGACACAACTCATATTGCATGTAGCGAGTGCAAAATATAGTCTTATGAATGTCTGCCTCAAAGATATGCAACTGATGATACCTCAACTTTAGATTAAACTTCAAAAAAACCTTGGATCCCTTAATATGATCAAAGAGGTCATCAATCCTTGGCAATGGATGTCTTTTCTTCACAATCACCTTATTCAACTACCAATAGTCAATACACAACTGAAGCGATCCATTCTTTTTCTTCACAGAAATGAATAATGTTCCCCAAGGAGAGACACTAGGATGAATGAACCCCTTAGCCAACAACCCCTCTAGATACAACCAAAGCTCCTTAATCTTCTGAGTGGTCATCCAATATGTAGCTCGAGAAATAGGCTCTACTCTAGGAACAAGATCTATCTTAAAATTGATGTGACACTTAGGTGGCATCCCTAGAATCTCACTGGGAAAGACATCTACAATCCCCTAAGGATAGGATGATCATCGAGGGACACCTCTCAACTCTCCCCTAACTCCAAAACATTAACCTTCACAGCAAACAACTAGAAACCTTGATGCATACAATTATTTAACTCTATAGAAGAAATCATACACAAGGAGATGGGGGCAAGTGTAGGAAGATGGGTAGTAAATTTGTGGCCAATTTGCTTTTTCATCCCGAAATAGAAAAACTATGAGCACATTATAGGAAAAAGTGCTTGCATTATGGCTTGGTAATTATCAATCCTAGGATCGGTCATTACAAAAACATAACACGAGCGTGTTATAACACACTCGCATTATGGTTTAAATTTCAAAAAACGTGTAAATTTTGAGTTCAAAAAATGTGCATTTTTTGAAATCAATTTTTTTTTTCCAAAATGCGAGCACATTATAATGCGCTCGCATTTTGGTTTACATTGAATTTTTTTTCTTCTCTTTTTGTTGACTCTTTCTTCTTGTTATCTTTCAGAGAAACTATATATGTGAAATACACATTTAAGTATAAGTTGAAATTTACATATGGAAATTTAATTTCTTATACTTTAAGTTATATTTCATGTATATAGGCAAGATGTTTGAGAGTGGTTTCAGATCTCTAGGAGTTATAATGAAAATTCTAGTTTTTGGAAGATCTTAAAAATTTTAGACTTAGTCAAATTTCAATAATTAAGAGGTCAAATTTGAGTAGTCAACAAGTTGTATCATCTTTCTCTCTCACACTCTCCTTCTCTCTACACTCTATCTCTCCACTCCCTCTCTCTCTCTCCCTTCCCCTCTCTCTCCCCTCTCTCTCTCTCTCACCCCTCTATCTCCTCCCTACATCTACCTCCCTCCCTACCCTCTCTACTTCTCTCTCTCTGCATCTAATTCCCTCTCTACTTATCTTTATCTCCTCTCACTCTCTCTTTACCTACCTCTCCCTCCATCACTTTGTATCTCACCTATGTCTCCCTCCCTACCTCTTGCCCTCTCTACTCTCTATCTCTCCTCTCTCTCCCTCTACCTACATCTCTATCACTCTCTCTCCCTCTTTATCCCTCTCTTCCCCTATTTATCTCTAACTCTCTCCTCTCTATCTCATAATTATCTCTCCCTCCATCTCACTCTCTCCTCTCTATCTCACCACTCTCTCTATCTCTCTCTGTCTCTCACACACAAAAACCTCTATCTCTCTCCCTAACACTCTCTCCTTCCCTCCCTACTTCTCTCTATCTCTCCTCTCCCTCCCTCTCTCGACTTCACCCTCCCTTCCATTCCTTTTGTATCTCCTCCCAATATCTCTCACTAGTTTCCCTCCCTCCCCCCTCTTTTTCTCTCAATTTATCCTTTTATCTATCTCATCATTCTCTCTCTCTCTCTCTCTCTCACTCACACACACACACCTCTATATCCCTCCCTACCTCTCCCTCCCTCCCTCCCCTCTCTACTCTCTATCTCTCCTCTCTCATTCCCTCACTATACCTACCTCTCCCTCCATCAATCACTCTCTATCTCACCTATGTATCCTTCCCTACCTCTTTCCCTCTCTACTCTCTATCTCTCCTCTCCCTTCCTCTATCTACCTCTCTCTCTATATCTCCATCCCTCTCTTTCTCTCTCACTCTATCCTTCTCTGTATCTCACCACTATCTCTATCCCTACCTCTCACTCCCTCCTCTCTAAATCACAATTCTCTTTCTCTCTCCCACTTTCCCTCCTTCCCTCTCACTCCCTCCTCTCTAAATCACCATTATCTCTCTATCCCACTTCCACTCCTTCCCTTTCTCTATCTCACCTATCCCTATCTACCTCTCCCTCCCTCTAACCTCTCTCTCTCTATATATATATCTCTCTTTATCATTCTCTCCTTACCTCTCAACTCTATATCTCACCACTCTCTCTCCATCTCACTCTCCATCCTTCCCTCTGTCTCTCCTATCCCTCACTCTCCTTCCCTCTCTACCTACTTCTCCCTCCACTACCTACCACTCTCTCTACCTCTCTCTCTCCCTCCCCTCAATTTCTCTCTTACTCTCTCCTTCCATCTCTACTCTCTATCTCTCCCCCTTCCCTCTCTACTCTCTTTCTCTCTCCCACTTCCTCTTTCCTTTCACTCTCTCTCCCTCTCACACACACTCACCTCTATCTCCTCCTTTCCTCTCCCTCCATCCCTCCATCCCTCCACTCTCTACTTCTCTTTATCTATCATCTCTATTGACATCTCCTTCCATCTCTATTTATATTTATCTCCCCTTTCCGTCTCTTTACCCACCTCTCCCTCCATCACTCTATATCTCAAATTTCTCCTCCCTACCTATTTCCCTCTCTACTCTCTATATCTCCTCTCCCTACCACTACCTCTCTCTTTCTACCCCCCTCTCTCTCTCTCAAACACACACACACACACTCAGATCTATCTCCTCCCTACCTATCCCTCCCTCCCCTCTCTACTTATCTCTATCTCTCCTATGTCTACACATCCTTCCCTCTCTACCTATATTTATCTCCCATGTCCCTCCATTTACCTACCTCTCCCTTTAACACTTTGTATCTCACCTATGTTTCCCTACCTACCTAGGGTTGACGGATCAAGGATTGGGAGTTGAGAATTGAGGGTTAAAGGTTTAATGTATAGGGTTGAGCATAGAGGGTAGAGGGTTTAAGGTTTTATGATTGAGGGTTTAAGGTTGAGGGTAGAGGGTATAGGGTTGAGTGTCCAATGTATAGGGTAGAGGGTATATGGTTTGAGGGATTAGGGTTTAAGGGCTGAGGGTTGAGGGTTGAGTGTTGAGGGTAGAGGGTAGAGGGTAGAGGGTAGAGGGTAGAGGGTTGAGGGTTGAGGGTTTAAGGGTTGAGGGTTTAAGGGTTGAGAGTTCAGGGATTAGGGTAGAGAGTTTACTTGAGTTTAAGGGGTTAAGGGTTGAGGGTATAGGGTAGAGGGAGTGAAGATAGGTTTAAGGGATTAGGGTGTAGAGAGGGAGGGAGGAGGAGAGTGAGATATGAATAAGTAAGAGAGGAGGGACAAGGGGTTGAGGATCCTAATGTATAGGGTAGGGTTAAGGAGGAAGGGAGAAGGGAGAAGATAGAGGGGAAGAGTGTGAGTGAAAGTGAAATTAGTGAGAGAAGACCTAAGAAGAAGAGGGGTAGGAGGTGAGGAGAATACTTGAGAAGAAAATTAAAGGAGTGGGGGAGAGAGATAGAGGAGGAGGAGGGTTAAGTAAGAGGGTAGAGGGTTTAAGGGTTAAGTGTTTAGGGTTTATTGTTAAGGGTAGAGGGGAGAGAGATAGAGGGAGTGACTAAGAGAGAGAGACCTAAGAAAG
>CM021100.1:737672141-737728988 GCA_007115665.2 Sequoiadendron giganteum | reverse complement strand
AAGGGTAGATGGTTTAGAGTAGAGGGGAGAGAGATAGAGGGAGTGAGTGAGTGAGAGAGATACCTGAGAGAGAGAGAGAGTAGGTAGGAGGGAGAGACTTGAGAGAGAGAGAGGGATGGAGTGGGAGAGAGATAGAGGGAGGGAGGGTTAAGGGTAGAGGGTAGAGGGTTTAGGCTTAAGGGTAGAGATAGAGAGATAGAGGGATTGACTAAAAGAGAGAGAAAATTGGGAGAGGGCGAGGGGGTAGGAGGGAGATGGTTGAGAGAGAGAGGAGGCATATGGGGTAGAGGGTAGAGGTTTGTATAGTCAAAGCTCTAGGTCAAGCACACGGTAGAGGGTTGTTACAGAGGTGAGAGATAGAGGGAGGAGGCGGGGAGAGAGAGAGACCGAGAGAGGGAGAGGGGGGTAGAGGAGACACTTGAGAGAGAGGGTGGGAGTGGAAGAGAGATGGAGGGAGGGAGGGTTAAGGGTAGAGGGTTTACGGGTTTAGGGTTTAGGGTTAAGAGTAGAGGGGAGAGAGATAGAGGGAGTGACTATGGGAGAGAGAGACCTAGGAGAGGGAGAGGGGGTAGGAGGGATAATTTGAGAGAGAGAGAGGGAATGGGAGAGAGATATAGGGTATAGGGTTAAGGGTAGAGGATAGAGGGTTTAAGGGTTTTAGGGTTAAGGGTAGAGGTGAGAGAGACTTGAGATAGGGAGAGGGGGTAGGAGGGAGAGAATTGAGAGAAATATATAGAGAGAGAGATGGAGGGAGTGTGAGAGAGATAGAGGGTAAAGGGTAAAGGGTTTAAGGGTTAATGATGGTTTAGGGTTTATGGTTAAGGGTAGAGGGGAGAGATAGAGGAGGGAGGAGAGAGAGGAGGGAGGGAGGGAGAGGAGACAGGAAGGTACAAACTTAAGGGCAGGAGGATAGACAGAAGGAGCTAGAGAGGAGAGAGAGAGACCAGAGAGGGAGAGGGGTAGGAGGAGAGATTTGAGAGAGAGAGGGAGTGAGGGAGGGAGTTGGAGATAGATAGAGGGTGGAGGGTAGAGGTTTTAAGGGTTAAGGGTAGATAGGTAGAGGGAGTGATTGAGAGAGAGAGACATAGGAGAGGGAGAGGGGGTAGGAGGGAGAGACTTTAGAGAGAGAGGGAGAGGGAGTGGGAGAGAGATAGAGGGTAGAGGGCTAAGGGAAGAGTGTTTAAGGGTTTAGGGTTTAAGGGTTAAGGGTTTAGGGTTTAGGCTTAAGGGTAGAGGGGATAGAGATAGAGGGAGTGAGTGAGTGAGAGAGAGAGAGATAAAGAGAGTGGGAGAGAGATAGATGGAAGAAGTTTAATGGTAGAGGGTAGAGGGTTAAGGGTTAAGGGTAGAGGGGAGAGAGATAAAAGGAGTGAGTCAGTGGGAGAGAGAATTGAAAGAGGGAGAGGGGTAAGGAGGGAGAGACTTGAGAGAGAGATAGGGAGAATGGGAGTGGGAGACAACATGATGGTAGAGGGTTAAGGCTAGATGGTTTAAGGGATAAGGTTTTAGGGTTTAGGGTTAAGGGTAGAGGGGAGAGAGATATAGGGAGTGAGTGAGAGATAGACCTGAGAGAGGGTGAGGGGGTAGGAGGGAGAGTATTTAGAGAGAGAGGGTATGAGGGAGATTATTTATATCTCCCCTCCCTCTCTCTCTCTCTCAAGTCTCTCCCTCCTACCCCCTCTCCCGCTCTCAAGTATCTCTCTCCCCTAAACCCTTAAAAATTAACCCCTAAACACTTAAAACCTATACCCTCTACCATTAACCCTCTATCCTCTATCTCTCTCCCACTCCCTCTCTCTCTAAAATTTCTCCCTCCTACCCCCTCTCCCTCTCCTAGGTATATCTCTCTCAGTCACTCCCTCTATCTCTATCCCCTCTACTCTTAACCCTAAACCCTAAACCCTTAACCCTTAAACACTAAACCCTTAAAACCTATACCCTTGACCCTCCCATCCTCTATCTCTCTCCCACTCCCTCTCTCACTCTCAAGTCTCTCCCTCCTACTTCCTCTCCCTCTCTTAGGTCTCTCTCTCACTCTCTCACTCCCTCTATATCTCTCCCCTCCACCCTTAACCCTTAATTCTCTACCCTTAATGCTTAACCATTAAACCCTTAACCCTCTACCCTTAACCCTTAGCCCTTAAACCCTAAAACCTCTACCCTATACCCTTAACCCTTCCTCCCACTATATCTCCCCCACTCCCTCACTCTATCTCTCAACCCTCTCCCTCCTACCCCATCTCTCAAGTCTCTCTCTCTCTCTCTCTCTCTCTCACTCACTCCCTCTATCTCTCTCAAGTCTCTCCCTCCTACTCCCTCTCCATCTCTTAAGTCTCTCTCTCTCTCACTCACTCCTATCTATCTCCCCTCTACCCTAGCTCTCCGATTCAGTGAAATTGGGAATGTAGTGGCTTGCCTGAAAAAATGGGTCCAAGAAATGGGGTCTCTACGTGACTTACATCACTAGGAGACCCTATTTCTTGGACCCATTTTTTCAAATAGGCAAGTTGGTTTTCCAATTTCACTGAGTTGCCAAGCTAGTGGGCCCACTGGCTTGCCAATTCAATGAAATTGACAATGTAGTGGCCTGTTTGAAAAATGGGTCCAAGTAATGGGGTCTTTTAGTGATGTAAATCACCGAGAGACCCCATTTCTCTTACATCATCAGGAGACCCCATTTCTTGGACTCATTTTTTCAGATAGGGCAAGTTAGGTTGCCAATTTCACCAAATTGCTAAGCTAGTGGCCCCACTAGCTTGCCAATTCAGTGAAATTGGCAATGTAGTGACCTGTTCAAAAAAATGGGTCCAAGAAATGGGGTCTCCCAGTGATGTAAATCACCAAGAGACTCACATCACAAGGAGACCCCATTTCTTGGGCCCATTTTTTCAAACAGGGCAATTTAGGCTGCCAATTTCACCCAATTTCCAAGCTAGTGGGCCCACTAGCTTGCCTATTTGGTGAAATTGGCAATGTAGTGGCCTGTTTTGAAAAAATGGGTCCAAGAAATTGGGTCTCCTAGTCATGTAAATCAATGGGAGATCCCATTTCTTGGACCCATTTTTTCAAACAAGGGAAGTTAGGTTGCCAATTTCACTAAATTGGTATGCTAGTGGGCCCACTGGCTTGCCAATTCGGTGAAATTGGCAATGTAGTGGTCTATTTGAGAAAATGGGTCCAAGAAATGTGGTCTTCTTGTGATGTAAATCACCATGAGACCCCATTTCTTGAAGCCCCTTTTTGAAATAGGCGAAGTGATGGAGAGCAAGTGGGAGGCAGAGAGAGAGAGATAGATAGAGGGAGTGAGAGAGAGTGGTAGGGATTGATTGAGCAATAGGTACATAGAAAGAGGGAGAGGGTAGATAGAGACAATTAGAGAGGGTAGGTTAGAGGTAGGGATAGAGAGGTGAGATGCATAGATAGAGATAAATGGATATGGTTTAATGGTATAGGGTTAAGGGATTACAGTGGACCTATAAGGTTGATGATTTAGAGTATTCGGTTGAGGGATTAGGGTTAAGGGTTGAGGGTATTGGGTCTCTACCCTCAACCCTTAAACCCAAGGAAAATATCTACCCTAATCCCTAAACCCTAAGAGGGAGTGATGGAGAGGTAGTGGGAGGGAGATGGAGAGAGATAAATAGAGGGAGCGAGAGAGAGTGGTAGGTATTGATTGAGCAAGAGGTATGTAGAAAGAGGCAGAGGGTAGATAGAGACAATTAGAGAGGGTAGGAGAGAGGGAGGGAGAAAAAGGTGAGATTTATAGATAGAGAGAAAGGGATAGGGGTTGAGGGATTAGGGTATTGGGTTGAGGGTAGAGGGAAGAAGTTTTCAAGGTTTAGGGTTGAGGGTAGAGGCTTTCAGGTATAGGTTTGAGGGTATATGGTTGAATGATTAAGTTGAGGATGCAATGCATAGGGTAGATGGTATAGAGGTTGAGGGTTAAGGGATTAAGGGTTGATGGTTTAATGTATAGGGTAGAGGGTAGAGGGTAGAGGGTAGAGGGTTTAAGGGTTTAGGGTTTATGGTTTGAGGGTTGAGGGTTTAAGGTTGAGGGTAGAGAATTGAGGGTATAAGGTTCAAGGTTGAGGATCAAATGTATAGGGTAGAGGGTATAAGGGTTAAGGGATTAGTTTTTAAGGGTTGAGAGTTGAGGTTAGAGGGTAGAGGGTTTAGGGTTTAAGGGTTGAGGGATTAGGGGTTGATGGATTAAGGGTTTAGGGTTGGGGGTTTAGGGTTGAGGGTAGAGGGTTTAGGGTTTAGGGTTGAGGGTAGATGGTTTAGGGTATATGGTTGAGGGATTAGGGTTGAGGGATTAGGGTTGAGGGTCCAATGTATAGGTTCTAGAGGGTATAGGGGTTAAGGGTTGAGGGTTGAGGGATTAAGGGATGAGGGTTGAGGGTTTAATGTATAGGGTAGAGGATTTAAGGTTTTATGGTTTAAGGGTTGAGGGTTGAGGATTTAAGGTTGAGGTTTGAGGGTTGAGGGTATATAATTGAGGTCTCATCTTTGTGATACCCCATTTCTTTGACCCATTTTTTCAATTAGGCTAAGTTAGGTTGCCAATTCTGTGAAATTGACAATGTAGTGACCTATTTGAAAAAGTGGGTCCAAGAATTACATCATCACGAGACCCCATTTCTTGGACCCATTTGTTCAAATAGGGTGTTATGTTTCCAATTTCATTGAATTGGAAAGCTAGTGAGCCCACTAGCTTGCCAATTCGATGAAATTGGCAATGTAATGGCCTATTTGAAAAAATGGGGACCATCTCTCTCTCTCCCTCTATGTCTCTCCCTCTGTCTCTCCCCCTCTCTCTCAGGTCTCTGCCTCCCACTCCCTCCCCCTCTCTCAATTATTTCCCTCCCACCCTAACTATAGAATACTCTCTCTCTCATGTCTCTCCCTCACACCCCCTCACCCTCTATCAATTCTTTGTCTTTGTCTATGTTTTTTTCTCATAAACCCTAATTTGTATTCTATATAAATTTAAACTTAAACATTCAACCCAATACCCTCAAACCTATACCCTATAAACTTAACCTTATACCTTCAACCCTATACCTTAAACCATAAACCCTACACCCTCAACCCTCATCCCTATACCCTAAACCCTAAAACTTATCCCTGAACCATTAACCCTATAATTAAATTCTAAATCATACATTAAACCTTGTACCCTAAACCTTGAAACTTAAACTCTCAACCCTAAACCAAATTCCCTCAACCCTATACCCAATAGCATAAACCCTAATCTCTATACCCAATACACTTAACCCTACACCCCCAACCTTGAACACTATACAAAACCCTCAACCCTATACCTTAAACCCTAAACTCTACAACTTCAAACCTCATCCCTATACCCTATACCATCAACCTTATACCCTAAGCCCTAAACATCATCCGTCAACCCTATACTTAAACCCTAAACCCTACATTCAATCTTGTAAACTAAACCCTAAACCCTAAACCCAATACCCACAACCCTATACCCATTAATCTAAACCCTAATCCCTATACCCTCTACAATTATCCCTATACCCTCAACCTTCAACATTATCCCTCAAACCCATACCTTAAACCCTAAACCCTACACCCTCAAGCCTCATCTCTATACCCTACACCCTCAACCTTATACCCTAAACCATAAACATTATCCCTCAACCCTATGCTTAAACAAAAATCCCTGCACTCTCAAGTGTTAAACCTATACCTTATACCATTAACCCTACACCCTACACCCTAATCCCTATACCCTATTCACTTAACTGCATACCCTCAACCCTAAACATTATACCTCAACCATCAACCCTCAAACTTATACATAAATCCTAAACCCTATATCATCAACCCTAAACCTAATATCCTCAACCCAATACCCTCAAATATATACCTAATATCCTAAATCATAATCCATATACCCTATACACTTAACATTATACCCTCAACATTAAACACTATCTCTCAACCCTCAACCCTATAACTTAAACCCTAAACCCTAAACCCTCATACCTCATCCCTATAACCTATACCCTCAACTTTATACCTAATATCCTAAACCCTAATCCATATTCCCTATAAACTTAACCATATAACCTCAACCCTATACATTAAACAATAAACCTTACACCCTCAAACCTCATAGGGGGAGAGAGAAAGAGGGGGAAGGAGGGATTGGGGAGAGAGAGAGAGAGGTTGGGAGGAAAAGAGGAGATAAATATAAGTAGAGAGGGAAGGAGAGGTAGAGAGACATGAGAGATAAAGAGTAGATAAGGAATGATAGATGGAGGGAGAGGTATGGAGAGAGAGAGGGAGGTGAGAGAGAGGTTAGATAGAGAGAAATAAAGAATGTGGTAGGGAGTTATAGAGGGATATGCGGGTAGAGAGGGATAGGTGAGATAGAGAAGTAGAGAGAGACAAAGGGTAGGAGGGAGGTTGGGAGAGGTAAAGAGGGACATGCGAAATAAAGATAAGTAGAGAGAGAATGGTGACATATAGAGAAGGAGAGAGTTACAAAGAGGGAAAGAGAGAATGGTGAGATAGAGAGGATAGAGTGAGAGAGAAAGAGGGTGGGGGAGGAGTGAGAGAGAGCGAGAGAGAGAGGTAGAGGGAGGGAGAGGAGAGATAGAGAGTAGACATGAGAAAAGGTAGGGAAGGAAAAATCTAGTGTGAAAGAGAGAGGGCTAGGGGAGATAAAGATAATTAGAGAAAGGAGAGGTAGAGATAAGTAGAGAGAGAATAAGGGAGGGAGAGAAGCAAGATAGAGAGGTGTAGAGAGAGTGGTAGGGAGTGACGAATGGAAAGGGATTAGGGAGATAGAGAGTAGATAGGGAAGGAGAGGGAGAGGTATGTGGGGAGAGAGAGGGAGGTGAGAGAGAGGTGATATAGAGAGAAATAGAGAGAGTGTGGTAGGGAGTGATGGAGGGATATACGAGTAGAGAGGGTAGGTGAGATAGAGAGAAGTAGAGAGAGATAGAGATAAAGGGGAGTGAGGGTGGGTGAGAGATGGGAGGAAGGGAGACGTAAAGATGGATAGGTGAGATAAAGATATGTAGAGAGATAATGGTGACATATAGAGAAGTAGAGAGTTACAAAGAGGGAAAGAGAGAATGGTAAGGTAGAGAGGAGAGAGTGAGAGAGAAAGATGGTGAGGGAGGAGTGAGAGAGAGAGGTAGAGGGAGGGAGAGGAAAGATAGAGAGTAGATAGGGTAAAATGTAGGGGGGAGACATCTAGAGAGAAAGAGAGGGATAGGAGAGATAAAGATAATTAGAGAGGGAAGGAGAGGTAGAGAGAGAGAAGTAGAGAGGGAATGAGGGAGAGAATAAATATAGAGAGGTGTAGAGAGAGTGTTAGGGAGTTATGGATGGAGAGGTAGGTAGAAAAGGATTAGGGAGATAGAGAGTAGAGATGGAAGGAGAGAGAGAGGTATGGATGGGGAGAGTGGAAGGTGAGATAGAGAGTAATAGAGAGAGAGTGGTAGGTTATGATGGATGGAGAGATAGGTAGAGAGGAAGAAAGGAGATATATATAAGTAGAGAGAGAGAGAGAGTGGTGGAAGGAAAGGTAGGTAGTGTAGACATGGAAAAAGTGCAAATTTGTTTTGGCACACCTGATCCCAATTTACTAACAACATTCCCTCCTAAATCACATTCTCAGCATTTCATTCTATCCATTAATTTAATAAATCATTATTTATTGAATTAAGACTTCCCCTTTCAATGATTAAATTAATCAATTAATCAACCATTGCATTCTTGCTTAATTAAATAAATAATTTTATTTAATTAAATTCTCTAAGTCTACATATTAAATTAAATAAATTAAACCTTATTTGATTTAATCTAACATTTCCCTCCTTCATTAAATAAATAAATCAAATCATTTATTTGATAAATCATTCCCTCTCAATTATTGACTTAAATCAATTCACAAACCTAAGTCTAAATTGTCACATCACCTAATTCTTCATTAATTTAATCAAATCCTTGATTAAATTAATCTAAATCCCTAAAATCCTCTAGAGAATTCAACTTGCACAATAAATCAATTACTTTGATTTATTAATTCTCCTATTTTCCCTCACAAGGCATCAAAAAGGGAATATTCCTCTTTTGAATTCAAAAAGGCCAAGTGGACTTGGTCCTTCCAACAAGGCATTTAAAGCCTCTTACATGTCTTTGACCTTGAGCCAAGTGACATTAACTTCATTCCTTTTCCCTCTTCAACATGTCATTTCTCAAATTTGAAATGCCACCTAATTTCATTTATTGGCACATTGGCCAAAACTTGCACATTCCTCATCCAATCACATGTGGACAAGTGGCACAATGCCATTGGATTATCTTTTGTCCCACATTGCTTAATCTTGCTTACTTCTTCCAAATAGAAGTCTATAAATTGGCGACTCTTCTCCTCAATCTTCATCCATAATTCACATGCAAAGTTACTCTCTTCAATTGAGAACTAATTTTGCTCATTTCTTCCAATCATCCATCATTTTTTATTTTTTTCACCAAGATTATGCTCAAATCTCTTTGGAGATTTGACCATTTCATCATCAACTCACATTACAACTTAGGGATTGGGAAAGGGCCAATTGCAACATATCATTGGCACCAATTCCCCCATAAGATCATCATTTTATTGGCTTAATTAGGATTTAGTTTAAGTTTCTTATTTCATGTTCTTCATTTTCCTAAATTTAGCTTTAATAAATGGATTTTGTGAAGAATCTCTCACTCTTTGCATGCATTTAGATCTAACACTAACCATTTTTTTCGTCTTTGTGCTTTTATAGGTTTAGGGGTTCACATTTTGGTGCTAGAAGGAGGGAAATCTCACATTTAACACATTTTTCTTTCAAAATTCCACGGTTTTTTCACATTTTTTGTTCATATATAGGAAACTGCACTGTAGACCAGACACACGGCACTGTATTGCACCACACCCTAGAAACCCGTGGCACCATATAGCACCACAATTGCCTCCTGCACTTCAAATTTGAAAATTTGCTGAACATCGCCACTTCCAAACTCCACCGCGTGTAAAACTCTGCCTCACCCGCGGTCTCTGTTTCTACAGAGCACCGCATATAGTCGACCGTGCGATGCTGTATAGCACCACCTATATTTTTAAGCAGCACCGTACCAACTAAACAGCATTGCACGTGCTAAACTCTGCCGCAGGAACAATCTGGTTTTAATTAAAATTTGAATAAATTTTTAAAATTTTTAGCATTAACTTGGTTTGCTATATTTTTTGCTCTCTGTTTTTCTGTTATTTTGCAAGATGGAAGCAAAAGGAGAAGTTCATCATGATGTTATCTTCACAAACCCAAAGTGTTTCTAAACACTAAAAGTGTTCTTTAACACTCCTTGAGAAAATTTGTTAAAATATTTGGCCTTAGGAAAAATAAATTTATTTTGGGTTTAAAAAGAACAAGTAATTTCATTTTTATGGCACCATGTCTTTTATGTGTACAAAGTGTTTTTAAGCACTCTATAAAGGATTTGATAATTTCATTGACCTTAGGACACTAAATTTCCATTGGGTTCTAAAATAAACAAAATCAAATTTCTTTCAAAAGTTGCCAAGGGGCTAAAAAGAACTTTAGGCAAACAAACTAGATTTGGTTTGAAAGGTAACAATTGAGGAAGGAAAATTCACACTTCTATTTGGTGCTTAAAAAGAAGTCATTATTACTTTGAGGTTTAAAATGAACAAGTGTCTTTCATGTTTTGCAAACTTTTTCACAAATTAACATCATTAAAATGTGTATGCGCTTCTCTCACACTTTATAGTGATCTTGAGAATCAAAAGCATTTTGGTGATATTAACTTGTCAAAAAGATTGCCTCCACATTTCAATTTGGGCACTTAAAATTGAACAAAAACATGCGAGTGTGAATAAAACTTATTGCGAGTGTTCTCCTTTTGTTTTTAAACAAAATTCGATTGAACTACGAATAATGTTTGTTCACTATTGTTTATCTTAGAGGGCCTGACTTGTGGGAAAAATTAATCACCCAAGGGAACGACCCAACTGGGAACATGCTAAAGCCAAGCGACTTCCACCCAAGATATAAGTGTGGATATTAGAACAAAGGCCAATATCACGAGGATTATTCCGACGAGATGGACAACGATGGACTCTTGCCGATGTTGGATAATCCCCCACAAATGGAATGCCTGAATTATAACCCCTTGTCTAGAAAAAGGCCAAAACCTTGTCTATCTTGTTGGTGCAAAAGGTCATGTCCTTTGAAGCTGCCCCACATTATACATGTGGTCTTTTTGTGGAAATGGAAAGTATGCCATGGGAGACTCATGGGTACTAATGCTTGGCTGACCCGAATAAGTGAGTGCCATGGAGGGGAGCCAGTGTGGTCAAGCATTTAGCCATTCACACAAGATATGCGTAGCTGGATTTATCCAAGTGGGAACCCAACAAGATATTTCCTCATCAACCTAAGAGTGTAAAGGTGTTTGAAAGAAATACATTGCTTGATCTTGAAAACTTTTGAAAAACAAACATCCACAAAGACCTTCAGATTTCAAACACCTTGTGGGAAAAAAATACCTCTTGACAAGTTTGGACACTCTTACTTTCCCTAGGAATCATATTCCTAGAGGTTTATAAGTGGACAAACTCTACCATCATTTGTTTTCAACAAGGATAAACATAAGGAACTTTTGCCCTATTTTCCTCAATTTCCACACAAAAGACCTTGTGGGATGAAAAAAAAAGTGGGACACTAGACATATAGTTTGAAACCTAAGCAAGCAAGTGTCTTGGGTAAAAAGAATCTCATTAAACCAAGATAAAGAGACAAATTGAACTACATATTTGTTGTTTCCAATGATTTCCCACAAGATCAAAATCCCAAAGCCAAAGTTCAAGAAAGTAAGTCTAAAATTCCGTGAGCAATGCCTTGAGATTCTCCTTGAAGTAAGGGAGAGACTTGTGTACAAATTTTATAGGAAAGTGTTATGCCTTGCATAACCACCCCATATTTTGCCTTGGTCAAAATGGGACCCTCTTTTTGTGTTCTTTATCTTTTATTTTGTTTTTTTTTGAGTCTGTCGGAATCGGAACTGGAATTGAATCGGGTTTTGAAAGTTCTTTTTAAGGCTTGTTTTTGGTTCTATCCCGATAGTCTTTTCTTTGCCTTCATTTTTTGGTCTTTAGCAGAAGCAGAGCCGGAGTGGGTATTAGGATGGTTGTTATCAAAATTTGCAAAATCACAATTTATTCTGATCCTGCCTCCACTATTTTTATTTTTGCTCAGTCTCGGTCTTTGTTTTTGTTTTATTAGGTCGGTCTTTTACTTTACTTATTGTATTTACTTTTGTTTTGTTTTTAGTTGGTGGACCTGGAACCGGAATGGGAATGGGGTTTGGAAATTTTATAAATTTGAGATTCTGTTTCCATTTTAGTTCTGCCCCCGCCACTTTTTGTCGTTGAATTTTTGACTGAAGTTGCACTGCAGATGAGTGTTCGTTCTCTTATAGTTCTAACTCCAACTTTACTTCACTTTAATGCATTAATGGTGGTTGTCGGTGTAGGTAGAAATTCACATATTTACCTTTATTAAGGGTTAAAACGATCATTATTGTTATTGTTAAAGATCTAAGAGCATGAAAGAGCAGTAGTAGAGTTTATTTGAGAAAATTGATCGAGATAGAGAAGGGATATTGTGTGCGAATCAATTCAGAAAGTTAAATTGAGTTTGTTTGCGTTTGAGGTAGGTTTCTTATCTTTGTTGTTCTTTGTTGATTTACGGTTGTGATTGTTGTGTTTTGCTTTATATTTGCTCGTGTGTTCAATCATTTTGTTTTAAGGAAAATTTATGATTATTGATATGATTGAATGAGCAGGTTCTTGTTTGGTCTTGTTTCTCTTGCTTTAAATCTTTGTTTTCTTGTACTGTCATGTCGTTTATTTCTATTTTAGGGCACGGTCATTTTCATGCTTTAGTCATGATTGCGTCGTGCTGATTTGGATTTACAGTGAGTTGATTTAAGTTTAGGTTTTTAAATGGTGGTTAGTTAGATTAGAAATCTACAGTGTGATGGATTAATGATTTATAGTGAGTTAGGGTAGATTAGATTTATTGTTTAAATAGGGTTTTGTCGTATGTTTTGGGTGTGGTAGAATGGCAAGGTTTAAACTCGTGCCCTAGTTTTTTTTGTCGGGTTTGTTAGATTACGGTTTTGTATCGCTTGATGATCACAGTTAAATAAGATTTAAATAATGGCCATTGCATATGAGTGTAGAGTTTTAAAGCTCCTTTTCAATTTTATAGTGACCTAGGTTTTAATCATGAAGTTGTGTTGAAAATGAATAAAGTATTTGATGACGTTATGGTTAACATAGCCAGAGGCGGGATTGGAATCGATTATGGACGTAAGAGTTTTGGTTTTTACAAAAGTCATCGATTCTATTTCTATCCTATTTCTGACTCCGAGTTCTAAAAGCTTTCCTTAAAAGTAATGATAACCTAGACAAAGGCGGAGGCGGAGTTGAAATCGGATATGAAAATTGGAAAATCGGAAGAAAATCAAATCTTTTTTTTATTCCGATCTTGGTTTCAACCACTATCTCAGTTCTGACCCCAAGCCCATTTGTTATTAAGTGAAGTATCTTTATTAGTTTTTGATCCGAGTCTGGCAGTGTTGTATAAGAGATTGTTTTGAGTTTCTGTCTGGTTCTGACTTCGATGTATGTGTAACAGGTATGTTTTAAAAGCATGTTTTATGATGATATCTAAAGATCTAATTAGAGGTTTTCCTGCAGGAAAATTGAAAGATGTCAGGAACATTAGGAGAGGTTGCTCAAAGGAATCAACCGGCTGGAACATCAAAGACAACACCAAAAATAAAGAAGGTGAAACCAGAACATCTGCCTTATACATTGAGGTATGATCATAGATATTCGGTGGTGAAAGTGAGCAAGGTGGAATCAGACTGGTCAGATATCATGGATACCATTCTGGGCTGGTACAGCTTTGAAGAATTACATGAAGAAACATTTGCAGAACGAGAAAACTTGATAGGGAGAACACAAAGGATTGTTGACTCCGGTCTTGCACATATTATTGTGTTTCCTTTATCAGTTCAGTGTCCAGAGTTGATATTGATAGTAGCCAGTACTTACAATCCTGCTACAAGACTATGCATGGATTCACAAAATAATGTGATTATAGATCTTACTCTGCAAATGTTCCAAAGTATATTTAATGTTCCTGATCCCAAGAACTTGGTGCAGCTAACTGAAGCAGAGGCATTGGAGAAATATAGCAAGCATAAAGACTCTAATAAGTCTCACTTAAATAGAATATGGTTAAACACAAAGAAGAAATCTTTAAGCAAGCTTGCAGATCAACCGAAGAGGGCAGATTTCAAGAAGGAGGTAGCTGACTTAATATTAATGTTGTCCAGAGTGTTTGGGAAGAGGGATACCTTCCACTTCAAGGTATGGATGTTTCATTTCATTCAAGTAATCTTTCAGGGTGATTACCAGTTTGATTGGTTAATGATTGTTTCTGATGCCATACATGATCAGCTCACAAGGGTCAGATAGACTAAATCTTTCTTCATGACTTCTTATGTGGTTTATGCAATAGCTAGATTGGGGATTTTCCCAGGATTAAACGGAGTAGGTATAATAGGAGCCTTGGATGGGTAGAAGAAGGTATGGGAACATTATGATCAGTTATCTCTTCAAGTTGTTGAGACTCATTTCAAAAGAGTTGACGATGCATTTTTATATGTGATCATCAATCGGTTGAGTGGAGATGCAGGATATAGGTTGAGTCCGAAAGCTATGGCTTTTATTGCTGAATGGGGAAGTTGGTACATCCAATAGCCCAAATTTACATACTTTAGGTTATTTGGTTTTGAAGGCCATCCACATTTACTTCCAAGATGTTGTAGTAATAGGGTGGTGTTAATGGAATTTGTATATCAAGCCATTGGAGTTAATGCTCGGTTCGGGATTAAGCACAAGATTAGATGTCATAAATTTCCCATGAAGTTGGGGGAATATAGTTGTCAACACTTGAAGGGAGTAAAGGTAGTTTGTAATGAGTTGATACAATTGAAATTGGGATTGTATATAGCTCGTAAGTATGTTGATCCAAGGAAGAAAATGTATGCCTTATTACCTTTAGTGTTCACTAGACACTTTAATTTATTAGAGGACTTTTTGGTGTGATCGGTAGGATGAATATGATTTGAGGAAGAAGAACTATGAAAGATTGTCAGTTGCACTCATGGCAAAGCTAGGTATTAAAGAAAACATTCCTGACACTTTGGTGAATGATGGAATTGTATTGGATCCATCATATGAAGCTTTGAACATTGGCACCAAGAATCTGGATCCGATTGATTGGGATGATGAGGAGACTATTGATATCAATAAGATAGGAAGGAAAGTATTGGATAGGAGCATGCAATGGTTGGTACTAAGAACCTAGACTCCTCAAGAACCAGCTCCTAAGAAGGGTAAAGGGTACAAGAGGATTAAAAGGAAGACACCTCCCAAAGAGCCATTGGAATTCTTTCCTTCGGACATTGAAGAAATAGAACTTGAGGTGGTAGATGATGAAGAAGAAACACAAGAAGGAGATGTTCCAATTGGAGGATCTACTATTTCAACACCTATATTAGGTGAATCATGCGCTCAAGCTCTAGTTACAAGAAAGAAAAGTAAAGAAATTCAAGAAGGAACCCTTCATAGCATGGCTGAAATTGTTAAGGAGAAGGGAGTGGAGGAAGAAGTTCTTGAGGTTGAGATGGATTCAGAAGAGACTCTATCTGAAAAGGATTTGCAAGAAAACATGCCTCTAGAGTAGAGTATTGAGTAGATTATGACACAAGAAGAGCAATGGAAACTATTTGAAGATGCTACAAGAGATTCTGATGCAAGGGCTGCAACGGAGAAGTAAAAGGAAATGGATGCTAAGGTGCAAGTTGATGCTCTACTTCACCAGCAACAATTAAAGGAAAAACAATTTGAAACAAGGGCAGCAACTAATGAAGTAGAGAAGCAAATGAGGCAATGAGAGCATGAGCTCAAGGTCAAAGCAGAAAATGACAAGTTATAATTAATACAAAAGATCCATGATCTTGAGGAGGAGAAAGCAAGAAACTAGAGGGAAAAGGAAATCCTGGTTGCTAGGTTGAAACTTGAAGAAGAAGCTCGGAAAAAAGAGGAAGGAGCAGAAAAGATAAGAAAGGAAAAAGAGGCCGAAGAGCTGATTAGGAAACAACATGAAGAAGAAGCCGAAGCTACAAAACTTAAGGCTTTGGAGGTAGTAAGGTTAGAAAGGGAAAAGCTAGAAGCTCTAGAAAGAGAAAGAATAGAAAAGGAAGAATTAGAAAAGGAAAGGTTGGAAATGGAAAGAGTAGAGAGGAATAAGATGGAGGAAGAGAGGTTAAAGAAAGAAGAAGAAGATAAAAAAATACAAGAACAAAGAGATAGAGAAGAGGCTGAGAAGTTGGTGCAGATGCATGTGCTGCAGGAGCAACAAGAGAAAGCAAAGGTTGACTCTCAACTTGAGGTAAATATTCAGCCACCCTCTACAATTGCTGCTTCCTCTTCCATGATGACGACTACTCCCAGTGCTCCTATATGGTTGAATTTAGACCTGTAGAAGAGAGCCAGAACACCTCCTCAACCTCTTAATTGGGAGGACATGATGAAGGGGATAGAGTAAGAAAAGCCTAAGAAGAAGGCTAAAATCTTACATTCTACCAAACTCACAGATAAAGGGGAGATAGTTGTTGAATGTGCCATGCCTATGATAGAAAAGGAGGTAGGGGATATGCAGCTAATGGACTATCAATTGAGTATGGTTAATTTGGGAAGATCCACTAAGAATCAACAAATGAATCTAATTGATGTAGTGGCTTCAACAACTAAATCAAGAATGATGAAGGATAAACAAAAGAAATATGAGCTTAAAGCTCAATTGGATCAGTTACATTCATTCTTGAAGAGTGTCTCCTCTCTAAGGTCACAACAAGTTGTAGCCATTGAGAGTCCTATTTTGTTAAGCAAAAAGGAGGTAGATGATTTGGTGCAAGTTAGAGGTAAGGCAGAGATGGTAGACAAATGGATAGAAAAATTGAACCAAGAGGTAGGTGAGGTTTTAACAAAAGGATTTGAAGCCTACAAAGAAGTAGAAGGAGTGATAAAAAAGATGCATCAATACATCGAGGCATCAGAAAAACAAGAAGAAGAGTATAAGGAGTATAGTGAAAAGTTAGAAAAGATAAATACATTGCCTCTAACTACTCTTTTATAACAATCTATACTTGAGGATGATAACAAAGACTTTGTGGAGAAGACCTTTTGCATACTCAAGTTTAGGACTAACTTTTTGAGCAAACACAAGGATGAGATTTAGTAAGCAGTTAATAATTTGACTGAGTAGTTGGAAGAGTTGGAAGCAGTCATGGCCTTAATTGTAGATGTGAATGTAATGACAAAATATGGCATGCCTTTGAGTCAGGTTAAAGAGAAATGGAATGAAAGATTTCAAGGACTCATGCAGGAGAAGGATGATGGAGGAGACTTGGTAATAGATCAACTTGTAGAAGTCAAAGAAGAGATAAAAGCTGTAGGGAGAGAATTAATAAAGGTGAAAAGTATGAAAGAGTTTGCTGCAGGTGAGTTGGATCAGATCAAATTTGAAGATGACTGGATTGATGGGCCAGATATGGATACTTTACAACAAGTCTTCACTAGTTATGATGAGCTCATTGCGGATCGAGCTTCACATGCATAAAAATCTTGCATGCATAATGTTCTCCTTCCTTGCATGTTGCATGCATACAACACTGATAGATTTTTGAGCGCATGACTTCCTCTTCTATTCTATCTTCTATTTTTAGATCAAACTGAAAGTTTTAATTTAAAGACTCAAGATCAAATTGATTTAAGTTTCCAAAAAAATTTAGTTCCTAAAAAGGTGGAATGCCTAAAATAGAAGTAGGGTTCGAACTTTTGTGTATCTATAAATACTCGATGGGTATCATATTGTAAAGGTCGGCTAATTGAGAGCTAGATCGGCTTACCTAATGCCAGGAGATAGAATTTTGTAGATTTTTTGCACAGATACATTGTACTTGATCTTTTACAGTTAATAGAATTTACAAGTTAATGTAATATGGAGTTTGCATTGAGTTATTTTATTTGATAAGGCTGATAAGTTATAATCCATATGAATTCTAGTGATTGTGTTGAAGCATGATAGTTTCTTATGTGATGAAAGTCATTAGAAGAAACCAGATTTAAAGATTATCTTGTTAGATTGTCATTGAATTGAAGTTATTAAAGTCTATTGATCTATGATCTTGATGATGAATGAATGTGTGTTGTTTTGAAAAGTCCTTGAATTATTTGTGATATGTGATTGTGAAGTTAATTAAGCACCTAAAATGTATACAGTGGTATATATTATGCTATAGATTGTGTCATATTATGGTTTTCTTGATCAGATTGGAAGAAACATTCATTATTGAAGATATATGTCCGGATGATAGATAAAATTGATTCATACTTACTGGTTTTACCCTTTAATCTATCTTTTTATTTTATTTAAAACCCCATTGATTTATCAAAAAAAAGTTGGATAAGATGAGTCATCGTTTGAATCTTTTAGCAGCACAGGCCCCTTGAATATTATAGTTGCATGAACTAATTGAGTGACACCAGATAGTTGAGAACCAGCTACCAGGACCTTGGGAGTTAGGTTGCTACATGTTGTCTTTCTTTTTCAGGAGAAATAGAGTAGAAATATTATGTTTTAATGTTGTTTGTGTCATTTTAACCATCAACATAAAGCTTCAAGGAATAATCCTGCATTGTATGCATTTTATTGTCAACAAAATCTTGAACTTTTTGAAAGGTTTTCTTTTCTCCCATAGGAAGTCTAGCCTGTTCTTCAATACCGAGGTTTTGTAGAGAGAGTCATGTCTAGGATAAGGTTCAATATCAAAGTTGTCATTCTCATTCATTCCTCCATCAACCAATTCCCATTTCATCATCAAAACCTTTTGTGAACTCTAGAATCAATCATCACACTAAACTTAGAGGGCTAAATCAATATTACCCTATCTTGGCTTAACACACCTAGTGAACATAGTCCCAACCATGGGACAAATTTTCTTTGGGATAACACAACTTCCCAAAGTTTATTAGTTCACATTTACATTGGCTCAACGCAATTAGTCAATTCACCCATTTATGCAAGTTCCCCTAGGATAACACAACTTCCTAGGGAATACAACACAAAAAATCCTGTTTGACTTAATGCATCTAGTCAAATTACCACAATCAATCAATTCAAAAGCCCTTGCAAATTTTAGCATATACCTTCAAAAGTCCTTCAAAAAAGGTTTCCATTCACTCATCGTCATCCATTTAACCCATCATCATTACCACCATCTTTGATCTTTTAGCTTTGCTAGTTCTTCTCTTTTGGGCCTAAAAGGTTAGGATCGAACAAATCCCTATTTTTTTTATGGTCCAAACAAGATCTCAATATAAGAAGAACATGGAGAATGTCATGGAAATACCAAATTTTGCGGAAATGAGTCAGTTAAACCCCAAAGTAAACCTAGTGGGATCAAGCAATCCCCCAAGCAACTCTCCCTTATCATCACAAAATCCTCAAGAGGAGATTCATTGAGAGGACATCACAAATGAGGACATGGGGATGACATAAACCGAAATCATGGAGGTGGTTCAAAATCTGGAAAACCACAAAATTTTCACTGCTATGTTCAAATACCTAAAAAATGATAGCAAGAGGAGGGCTCCTGCCTCCTCCTGACCTTGAGACAAGCACTAGTACAGATGTGCCCATGTGCATCCCCAATATCAAATGTCAATCAAGAGGTACTTTGCACCACATCATCCTCACCGAATGTGAACAAGGGGAGTGCCATGTTCCAAGAATTACAAAGGCATCACCTTGTGGCTAACAAAGAAGTAGTCATTACCACCCCACTGATCACATCAGTTTTGAAAAACACATCCCACCCATACATCCCACTCACCTTCCACAACCATGTGGGCTCATTTTCATTTCGTGCAACACTAGCTTGCCTAACAAACGTATCTACCGCTTGAAGAGGGAGACTTGTTTGAGACAACTAACATTGTAAATCCTTTTTTTCAAGGTAACCTTCCACCTTTTCCCCCATTTTCATTTACCACCACTTCACCTCTTGGATTGGGTTTTCCTCCTCTCAACATCGATGGGTTCTTGGAACCTAGAAATTTAAACATCACACCCAATTCCATTTTCTCGCCCACATCACAGCAACAAGTGGCAACCATTCAAGCCACCACCATAATTGGTCCTCAAATATCCCAAAGCATGCCATCTCAAGGATCAATCATCTCGACCACCCCTCCAGCAAACCAAGTCCCAATCACCACCACCATTCCCCCACCTGTCACAATGATTGGTAGGATTCCTGTTCCACCACTAATTCCACCAAAATCCAATACAATAAAATCATTCATCACGCTAATCGAAACCCTTCAAAAGGCCAATCAACAAAGAGTACTCCAGCAAAAGCAGCAAGCACAAGCTCTAGCCTAAGCACAAGAAAAAGCACAAGCAGAAGCCCAAGCCCAAGCATAAGCGCAAGCCCAAGCACAAGCTCAAGTGCAAGCTTTAGCATAAGCCCAAGCTCAAGCCCAAGCCCAAGCCCAAGCTCAAGCATAAGCTCAAGCCCAAGCCCAAGCGTGAGCTCTAGCACAAGCCCAAGCCCAAGTGAAAATGCAAGCACAAGCACAAACACAGTACCAAGCACAATTTCAAGTGATTCATCTGCAAGCCTACCAACAAGCCCTGCAAGACTTTCAAGCGCAAAAACAAGCTAAACAACAAACCTTGTTGGCACAACAACAGCTCGACCAACAACAAGCATTGTTGGTGCAACATCAGCTAGACCAACAACAAGCGTTAATAGCTCAATAGCAGATTGACCAACAACAGGCTTCATGGGAACAGAAGCAGATGGACCAACAACAAGCGTTGTTGGAACAACAGCAACAAGATCAACAACAAGCATTGTTGACGCAAATGCAGGCATACCATTAGGCTTTGAACGCACAACCAAGCTCATAGCAAACACTGACCAATACTCTCCCCACCCATCAAACACCTCCAACACCTCACCACTCATTGATCCCACCTCCCGATCCAAGCAAGGATGTCACAACATAGATCAAATTACTCTCACAACAAGTGTTGGACCTACAAGCAAGAAAAACCACAAGGACACCAGGGAATTTGTGCCCTTATCTGTTCGATAGAAGTCTCACCATGGTACCATTCCCAAAGGGATTTGAGATCCCAAAATTTGATAAATACAATGGAACGAGCAACCCTAAAAACCACGTTAGGGAATTTTAGGTGCACTACATGGAGGTCACATATGATGACACATACCTAATGTGAATCTTTCCCTAAAGCTTGATGGGTTTAGCTATGGAATGGTTTTCCCACCTACCAATGGGCATTAAGACATTCAAGGAAATTGTGGAGGCTTTCTTTAAGAATTACACTTTCAATATGTGTGCAGATGTTAGTTTGGAAGAACTATTTGCACTCAAATAAGGAAAAGGAGAGTTATTTGCATCCTTCTTGCAAAGATGGTGATCCAAGGCCAATTAGAGCAAGTGGACCATGCCAAAAGAACAACAAGTTTGCACCATCATAGCCAATCTAGATCAAAACTTGGCATTCTACCTAAAAATGCAGTGTATCACATCTTACGATCAACTAATTCCAAAGGCGCCCAACATCGAAAGAGCCCTTACTACACGAGGAGGTGCACCAACATTCACTCCACCACAAGATAACCACCCATCTAACAACTACAATGATAAACCTAGAACATGGTCAAGGAATAAAAATATCACAAATGATAGCGTGGTCGATGCTAAGGTGGTCATCAGTGCCCCTAAGCAAAATACTCAAAACAATCATCAACCGCAAAATCAAAATCACTATAATGTGTAGGCTAATGCGGTAGTAGCACAACCACAACCACCTTCCACCAATCAAGTCAACAATTTGGGTAATCAAGGAGGACCACCTCCCCGCAACAAGTTTCCTGCCAAGAGGAAATTCACAGCTCTTGGTGAATCAATTGAGTCCATAATGAAAAAAATGGTTAAAGAGAACCTCATCAAAAAATCTAACTCTGAACAGTACACTGAACCCATGACCAAGCCACCATGGTACAATGAGAACCTCCTTTGTGACTTTCACAAATTCAAAGGACACACCACTGTTGATTGCATGAAACTCAAAAACATCATCCAAGACCTCATTGAGGATAAAATCATCAACATCGAGCAGCCGGCCAGAAACCAAGACTTGAAAATATACATGAATCCGATGCCGAATCATAATCAAGGGAACAATCAGGGAAATAACCAAGGAAATAATAAAGGCAAGAAAAAGTATGCTAGTGCTAATCTAGTGTACAAGGAAATAGTCGGATGCGTCAACGAAATGGTCACTATCATAAATATCAAGGGAGCCAACAATGACTATAGAGTCACCACATGAGGCAAAAAGGTTACCATTGTTGGGGAACCTACTAAGACCCCCATTTCCAATACAAAAGCCATCCCCTATGATTATAATGTCATAGACCAGCTGAAAAGAACACCTGCCCAAATCTCCATCATGGAACTACTGAAAATCTTCGCTGCTCATAGAAACATCCTTGATGAAGCACTAGCCATGTCTACCATTGCTGCAACCCTTGACATAGACCAATTTTAGGCTATGGTGGGTAACATCCTTACCGCAAATCTCATCACATTTTCAGATCAAGACTTCCCTCTGTAGCCATCTCATAATCATGCACTCCACCTCCAAGTCCTAATCCACAAAAAGAAAGTCAAAAGAGTCCTGGTAGATGGAGGTGTAGGCCTTAATATTTGTTCTCTAAAACTCATAAAAAAATTGGGATTCGCAGAGGATTCCATCAATAAGAACAAAAGAATCACAATAAGGGCATATGACAACCAAGAAAGAGTATCTCAGGGTACTATCATAATCCCCATTCAAGTGGGGCAGACAACCATGGAAACCACCTGTCAGGTCCTTGACCTTGACTTGCCATACAACATCCTCTTGGGATGCCCATGGATCCATGGAATGAAGGCAGTGGCCTCGACTTATCACCAGTGCATTAAATTCTCACATCAAAATGAGGAAGTCACTATATATGGGGATCCTGAACCTTTTGCCTACTACAAAAACTTGGAAGCCAAGTTTTATAAGATTCCCCAAGTGCCCAAAAATGATGAAGGACCATCTACTTCATACATAGACCCAGTCAATCTTGCCTCCACTTCTGTGACAGAGACACCCGCCATCCCTGGCATATCTGAAATCAAAGGCATGATCGAAGACAATGGATGTGGTGACTATAAAATGAAGAGAAATGCATTTGTTGTAGGAGAGTTACCACAATCTCCAAGGTCGCATGGACAACCCCAGCCAGTTCAAACACTTGTCCGCACTATTAGAACCGAACCCTCTGGATTCCACCACTGGGGGGATCTCAGTTGGGAGAATGTGGATGAGGAGGACATCTCAAACATGCTATACCAAGATGAAAGACCCATTCCCACCTTGCCCATGGAGGAAACTAACAAAGGGTTAAAATGATGCTTGGTATGGGCTATAATAGGAATGAGAGCTTGGGAAGAAACAATGATGGATGTTTAGAGCCCATTATTGTAGAAAGAAGAATGCAGAACATTGGCCTTGGCTATACTCCTCTGAGTATAACCATACATGGCAGAGGTACTCCTAGAAGAGCAGTCAGGTCCTCTCCTCAGGTAACAATGACCACTCCTAGACCACCCATTTGCCTAGGTATCCCACTAGATAATTACACCTTCGACGTCACAAATGTCCCTAGTAGTGATGATGCTAACACTATAGCAGGTCTCCCTAGGATTTTTGAAGATTCCACCTTGTTAATGATAAGTGCATCCAGAACTGAGTCAAACCAACCAACCCACCGAATTACTTTAGTACACCCCCAACTCATCGATCATGACCGACGAGGACCACCGATTCTAGACTCATTCGAAAATGATGAGGCCCTCTCAGAATTCATGGGACTAAGGGATACAGTTCCATGTGGGGATCACAAGGTTGGATTCAACATCACATTGAACACACAAGCATAATATGGGGAGACGATTGAGTCCTTCAGTCACAAAAGAAAAATATTGAGAATAAGCTCAGAGTTATTGAGTGAAAACCACACTGTGGCACTCTCTAACCATAAAATAGTAAAAATAAAGGATGCATCCAATGGTGAAAGCCTCTCTGAGGTGGTAGAGGATGAAGGATTCAATCTCCCCCCTATTGCTCTACATCAGGAGAAATCAGCAGTATTGGCAGAATAGTGCAACCCTATTAATTGGGAAGAGAAACAGAGCCGTAAATCACATTCTACGCTCAAACACTTCAAATAGAAGAACAAGAACTGTTGGCAGCATTCTTGAAAGAAAGAAAGGTAAATTTTGGATGGACCTATGTGGACATGCTAGGTTTGGACCCTGAAGTGGTAGTTCATCATTTGGTTGTATACCCTGGAGCAAAACCAGTCAAACAAAAGCTAAGGAAGATGCACCCACAAATAGCCTTGCTCGTCAAAATTGAGCTATAGAAACTTCTGGACTTTGGCTTCATACACCCGATTGACTATCCAAAATGGGTATCAAATCTTGTACCTGTCACAAAACCAAAAGGGGGCATCCACATATGCACTAATTTCAAAGACCTAAACAAAGCATGTCTTAAGGATGATTTTCCACTACCCAACATTGACATGATAGTGGATATGACGGCCAAACATGAGATGCTATCCCTAATGGATGGCTTCTTAGCGTATAATCAGATAATGATAGCAAAGGAAGACCAACATAAGACAGCCTTTACATGTCCTTGGGGTACCTACTATTGGAATGTGATGCCGTTTGGATTGAAAAATGTAGGAGCTACATACCAAAGAGCCATGACATTGATCTTCCACGACATGATCCATAAAACAGTCAAAGACTATGTAGACAACATACTGGCTAAATCAAAAAAGAGACAAGATCATGTAGCAACTCTAAGTGCTATATTTGATAGACTAGAACAATACAAGGTCAGGTTCAACCCGAAGAAGTGTGTCTTTGGGGTACAATCGGGAAAGTTGTTGGGATACATAGTTTCAATGAGAGGGATAGAGGTGGACCCTGCAAAGGTAAAAGCAATCATTGAAATGGAAGCGCTAAGAATGTTAAAACAACTAAGAGGATTACAAGGTAGAATCCAGTCCATCCAAAGATTCATAGCACAACTAGTAGATAAGCAGATTGCCTATTCACACTTGCTCCACAAGGGAGTAGCATTTAGATGGGACGACAAGTACGAACAAGCATTCAGTAAAATAAAAGAATATCTACTTACGCCACCTGTGTTGATGCCACCAATTGTCGGGAAGCCATTAATCCTATACATATCAGCAACAACAGCCGCCCTTGGCGCCCTTTTAGCTCAACATGATGAAAAGGGAACCGAGTGGGCTATTTACTACATCAGCAGAACAATGGTGGGGCATGAGCTCAATTACACATTAATAGAAAAATCTTGCCTAGCACTAGTATTTGCAGCTTAGAAATTTAGACACTACATGTTAGCTCACCAAATCAAGTTGATTGCCAAGATAGACCCTCTAAAGTATCTGTTGTCAAAAGCAACGCTTACAGGTAAAATGGCTAAGTGCGTAATGATATTGTCCGAGCATGATATCGAGTATGTAGAACGAAAATCCATAAAAGGACAAGTCATTGTAGATCAACTCGCAGAAGCTCCTATCTACGTAGATAACCCACTCATATTAGAATTCCTAGATGAGTCCCTTTTTAACCTTGGTGTAGCCGACCACTGGAAATTGTACTTTGATGGCTCCGACACACAACATGGATCAAGAGCTGGTGTGTTCTTCATCACCCCGCAAGGAGACTGTATACCTAGATCATAAGAGCTAGCGTTCCCATGCACCAACAATATTGTATAATATGAGGCTTTGACCATAGGCCTCAAGATTGCAGCACAGTGGCGAATCATGGTGCTAAAGGTCTACGAGGACTCACAACTTATCATCAACCAAGTCAACAATGAATACCAAACCAAGGATGATAAGCTCACACCATACAAGAAGGTGGTAGAAAGCCTCAAGGAATCTTTCATCGACATCACCTTTGAGCAGATACCAAGGAAAAACAATAGAGTAGCTGATGCAATGGCGACAATTGGATCCTTACTAGACATCCCTTGTAACATTTCGAAACATGAATTCCTCATAGAGCAGCTTCTCATACCCACGTTCGAGGTATTAGAGTTAGAATACGTGTGTGAACTCGTTGGTCTTAGTGATCTTTGGTATCATGATATATACACGTACCTAAAGTTAGGAATCCTCCCCACTGACATCACCCCAAACCTAAAATGCACTTTTTTCAAAAGGACTTCATGATTCGTCATCCTAGGAGAGACCCTCTTCCGTAGAAGTACCAATGAAACCTTGCTACGTTGTTTAAAACCTGAGGAAGCCTTGACTACTCTAACTAAGGTACACAATGGCACGTGTGGGTCACACTCAAGTGGTATGACCTTGGCTAAAAAGTTGTTGAGAACCGGGTAGTACTGGCCGACGATGGAGAGAGAGGCACACAACTTTGTCAGAAAATGCCTGCAATTCCAACAACATGGAGACCTTATTCATGCACCAGCTCAATAGCTACATCCCATTGTTACACCTTGTCCCTTTTCACAATGGGGGCTCAATCTCATTGGTAAAATCTCGCCCACCTCATCCAATGGTCACAAGTTCATCATCACTACCATTGAATATTTACAAAGTGGGTCGAAGCAATTCCCATGACCTACATCATGGAAAAAAAAAATCCAAGTTCATCCTGAATTACCTCATTTTCTGATATGGTGTTCCCCAATCTATTATCTCTGATAATGGGACACCCTTCAAAAATTAGGATGTCCATTATTTATGTAAAAAATTCAAAATCCAACACTGTTTTTCCACCCCATACTATCCACAAGGCAATGGCCAAGCAGAAGCTACAAATAAAACCATTTTGAAAATCCTCAAGAAAACAATCAATGATTCTGGTTGTGACTGGAATCTGTAGCTAAATCCCGCCTTATGGGCCTACCGCACCCACATCCACATGCCAATAGGTGCCACCCCTTTCTCTCTGGTCTATGGATCAGAATCCATCCTCCGTATTGAGATTGAGCTCATCATTGAGGATATCATTGCAGAATCTCATCATAGATGAGGAATACAGGGTTACAAGACTGAATGAGCTAGAATTACTAGATGAAAGGCGCATGGATGCCCTTAATCATCTACAAGTGTACCAGAATCACCTAAAAAGAAACTACAATAAGAAGATCAAACAATGCACTTTCCAAGTTGGTGACCTCATACTGAAAGAAAACCAAAAGAAAGTGCCAAAACTGGATACAAAGGGAAAGTTTGAGCCTAACTGGCTAGGACCCTTTGCTATCATGGTAAGTTACAAATTGGGGGCATATCAGTTATCGACACCGGAAGGCAAGCCACTGTAGGAGCCCATGAATAGCTCTCACCTCAAAAAGTTTTATGCCTAAATCTTGCAAGGTATAGAACTAGAAAATACAAAATAAATCAGAAAAATTCCTAAAAAAATGGTTACCTTGATGAAAACCTGGCAAACAGGCGTCTTGGTGACAACAAAAAAAAATTAAAAAAATGCAAAAATAGTAAAAAGAAAAAAGTTCGTCCCCTAGTGAAAACCATTTCGGTGGCGCTTTGGGCAAGTACCTTGGTGAAAACCTGAAAAACAGGCATCAAGTGTAAATAAAACACCCCCCCATCTACCAAGATTTGCATGACTCATTCCATCGCATCTCAAATCATCCATCCACCCATCCGTTCGCATCCCATACCATAGCCTGCATTGGTGTCCATACCATATTCCACCAGGGAACTACTTGGCATTCCTAAGGTCAGTCTATCCTGCCTTTATCGAAGTAGCCTATTGCACCACACTAGGGGCACATTCTCACAAACATCGGATCAGATTAGTGTATATTATGGTGATCTTTTTCCAAATCATTCAAAAATCCAAAAACATCCAAATCATTCAAGAAATACAAAATCATGTCAGAACATTCGAAAAATATTCAAAATTCATTTGAGTCTTGTCAGTTTTTTCACCTTGTTGAACTACGTCATCTCTAAGCTTGAACATAGGCAAGGTTGATCTTTGATCATCCCCCGAGACATTTAGGTTAGTCCTTTACGCGTTCATCGCATTGGCAATCTGTTTGTCCACCCATCTTTTCATTTAGTCAAGTTTGTCGTCAGTCAAACTACGTGGTCTCTGCGTGTATAACGTAGGCAAGGCTAATCTATGGATCAGCTCCCAAGACCCCTAGGATAGGTCTTTAAGTTAGTCTGTGCGTCTTAAATCTTGAAAATACCAAAAACATTGAAAAATCTCAAAAATACCAAAAAATAGCCTCAAAATATCTGAAAACTCAAAATGGTGCATCCATTTCATCTTGCCTTCACCCATGATTGTCATCACTAATAATAAATTAATCATCACCTTCACCCATTGGTGAGTCGGTCAGAAGCAAGTTTAGCAGATTCTAAAGTGAACACCTAATCGTCAAAAGTCTTGGAAGTCTAAGTTAGTAAGCAAGCAAGTTGGTCAACTCGGAGTATTAATAGCTTATCACCCAATCAGTCCCATCAAAACCTAGTCATGACATGTCTTAGGATGAAGCTTTCCTATGATGGACATAAGCATTAGGTAACCCCTCATAGTAGTTTAGGCTTGGCTAGCGGTATGAAGAACATTGGCTTGTTTGTTTACTTTATGTTGGCCTTTTCAGACTTATCTTATCTTGCGCTCATTCCAAGGACCTCTTGATGATGCCTAAACAAAACATGTTTAGAGATAAGGAAATGGGGCAATGATCATTATCTTGTTATCTGTTATGCTTGTGGGATACGCTTGCAAAATAACTTAGTGGTGCATGTTTTGTTTGGTTTGTAGAGAGGATATTTTAGGTATCTTGTTGACCACATAGGAAAGCTTGCTTTTCTATGTTTTGGTCCGAGATGTTTAGAATGTCTGAACTACACCCTGAATGAAGTATGTATGTTAAGTGTGAGCAAGAATATTCCTATATGATTGTCAAGTCAAAGTCCATCACACTAGGTACAAACGCCATCCTGGTTCTTTATACCTCGATGCATCGTACCTATGTGTGTTATCAAACATAACGCAATTGACTCTTTGAAAATCCTAATTCCTAGCAATGCAAATCATCATCATGACTAACTCATCAACTCTACAATTCTTCTTTCTTTCCACACTAACATAGTATTATAAAAGTAATCAAAAGCATCTCCCATGTATACACCCTGCATCCACACAATCATTAGCAATAAAAAACACATACCATCATATCATTATCTTAAGATACGAAGAATAAAATAAAGTTGTTATTTTGAAAGATCTTAAGCATAAAATTACATCATACATCATCATTTATGCGTACATCATCATTTACATCCATTTCCATTTGCATATCATTACACCATCATACATTACATCCATAAAACATGAAAAATATACACAGAAAGAAATACATCCATTACATACCTCATATCACATAAGCATAAAAATAGAAACATCTCATAGCATCATACATTTGCATAAAACTACATCTGCATACCATACATATCATAAAGGGGCCAATCATCTCATGTATATCATCAAAAAATCACTGTTATGATACAAAATTGGATCAGGTGTCCATCAGATACATAATACAATAAGGCCAAAATACTACAGCCTGTATATCAAAAATGAAGCAAAATTGTCTTGTGATCAAAAAGGGGGCGGACCCTACTGGCTCCTGCCCTCCCCATCCTGTCTCTCACCATGTGCCTCTATTGGTCACCTCATTGTCTACTGGGAAAAGTCTGGCAATCTACGGTTTGATGGCACTACCTATCGATAATGATGTCGATAGTACTCGGCCTCTCTGATAGCCTCTCTATAATCTCAAATATCAATCGATCAGGCCCAAGATGAGGATGCTACACTCTCTAACTACTGCCATCAACCTATCTCTTGATCCCTCTCAGATCGTACCTAGTCTCTCTTCATAGTCAAAACCTGTACCCGTCCCTATAGCTACTGAATCAGTGCATCTCTATGATTGGGCTGTCCTGCTGGCTGCTGCTAAGGATCTACCCTCAACTGGCCATCCTAATCCCCTACTCAGACAGGTGACTATTGTGCCCAGTCCCTGGGAGGTGTCTGATGAGGAGGTGTCCTGCCTCGTCCTCTATCCTGCTCTCTACCAACCGCCTGACCCTTGCATCTGCATCGTGGAACAACCACGCCTAGAATTGTCAATCTAAGGGGAGGTCTGAACCATGCCCTATAAGTTGTGGTGACCCCTGCATCTACTGGTCCCTGATCATATGGCCACAATCGAGCCACTAACTACCTAAACGAGGACACCGCCTTGGCTATCGGGATGGGCTGGCCCCATGCTGTCTCCCTAGTAGTACGTGCAAAAATGGCCACATACTGGTCATCGGGTCTATCCTATACCTCCCCTAACTGACAAGCAACCCTATCTGGAAGATATTTCTCGATCATGGTATGCTCTCGCCCCTGCATCAATCTATCCTATCGAACGAAGAAGAGCTATTGGACATCATCTCCCCATGGACCAACATCCATCCATGGTCTCCAGACGAACTCTCTCATATCATTGATAACTTGTCGCCAATGTGGAATACCACCTACGCTAGTAAAGGAAAAGTGCATCAATGCCCCACCATACCACCAAACTAGGGGATCATCTGTCTCCAAGAGAATCGGTGTGATATCTGGATGAAGCACTGGGATCCTCTCCCATCCCCAGGCATGCAGTAGGGTACCTCCTGCTCTGATGGACCTGCTGTCCAAATAGACAAACTCATGAAGGTCCCTATAACGGGACACCAGTAGTACTAGTCCCCAAGCGAAGCACTCTCTCTGGTGAACCACCTGATCCCATGCTAGTCCCCATCCTAGACTGATGTACTGGCCCCACTGATCAGGTATTACGAGGCTTGAGATAATAGCAGCGATAATCAGTTGGTACATGTGCACGTGGTCGCGATATAGCTCCAGGTCGATTTGACCATCGCAAAACTCAATAACATCCATCTGGATCACCCCGTAGCAAGCCTCTCTACTAGCATCTGGATCATAGATGACTCGGGTCCCGTGAATGGGCAATTGAAGAATGCGCCATACATCCTCAAGAGTAATAGTGGCCTCGCTAGTAGGAAGATGGAAGGATGAGGTCTCACTGTACCATCGCTCTGCTAGAGCCGTAAGCATGCCTAGGTGAGCCCGAACAGGATGGGTGTATGCAATATACCAAAGATCGATGGCACCAAGATGCTCCTAAACCAACTCGGGCATAGCCCCTAATCTGCTAAGCATCGGCCATTGGTGCTCCCACAAATTAAGTACACCGGGCTCCTCTTGCATAGGGAAGGTCATCGCATCAGAAGAAAATAAAGTTTCAAAGTTAAAATTTTCCTTAACTGGAAAATGCAGTGCTGTTTGTGGGTGTAGCGCAGTTTGGAAAGTTCCAAACTACACCGGTGCAGTGGAGTTTGCCATTTTGGCAGTTGCAAAGTGCCCCACGCGGTGCACTTTTCATATGTGATCTTGCTTGGCGCAAACCCTATTTCCCTAACTGAGTTGCGTGATGAAGTATGGACATGCAGCAGAATTTTGACCAACTAAAAGCTAAATTACAAACTAGCCCGTGTGGTGCACTTCACATATGCGGTGCAATCTAGGACCGCGCGGTTGCGATAAGACACTTTCTGCGGTGCTACATGCAACCACACAATTCGTGCAAAGTCTTAACCCTATTTAATGCATGTAAAATGATAAAATTAAAAGATAGATAAGCATACATACCATGGGTCCTATGCCGACTCGCCATTGATATGTCCGAACCCTCTTCGTCACGTGCCTGGGAAGCTGTCATTGTGCCATTTCCACCAAAACTCAAAGCTAAAAATTGAAATTTTCTAAAGGCTAAGATTGCAAAATGATTTGAAAATGACCCCTTGAGGTCTATTTAAGCCTAAAAATTAGGGTTTTTTGACCTAATTTGACCTGCCAACTAGAGTTTTGGTCCCCCGAGCCCCTTTTTGTCCAACTAAGAGTCGTTTTGTGTCCTTTTTGACATTCTGGGGCATTTCTAGCCTGGCAGGCACCTTGTCATCTTTTTCACGAGATCATCCAAAAAATCAAAAAAATTCGTTCGATCTCTCGAGGGGGCAACATCCAACAATATCCTTCCACTGGGGCAGTAGTGGGGCATCTGAAAATCAAGAAATTTTCAAACTTTTGATCATAGCAGTTTATTCTTTGAACCAATGCAACAGGTACATTGCTTCAAAGAGGGGCAAAATGTAGACATGGAAAAAGTGCAAATTCATTTTGGCACACCTGATCCCAATTTCCTAACAACATTCCCTCCTAAATCACATTCTCAGCATTTCATTCTATCCATTAATTTAATAAATCATTATTTATTGAATTAAGACTTCCCCCTTCAATGATTAAATAATCAATTAATCAACCATTGCATTCTTGCTTAATTAAATAAATCATTTTATTTAATTAAACTCTCTAAGTCCACATATTAAATTACATAAATTAAACCTTATTTGATTTAATCTAACATTTCCCTCCTTCATTAAATAAATCAAATCATTTATTTGATAAATCATTCCCTCTCAATTATTGACTTAAATCAATTCACAAACCTAAGTCTAAATTGTCACATCACCTAATTCTTCATTAAGTTAATCAAATCCTTGATTAAATTAATCTAAATCCCTAAAATCCTTTAGAGAATGCAACTTGCACAATAAATCAATTACTTTGATTTATTAATTCTCCTATTTTCCCTCACAAGGCATCGAAAAGGGAATATTTCTCTTTTGAATTCAAAAAGGCCAAGTGGACTTGGTCCTTCCAACAAGGCATTTAAAGCCTCTTACATGTCTTTGACCTTGAGCCAAGTGACATTAACTTCATTCCTTTTTCCTCTTCAACATGTCATTTCTCAAATTTGAAATGCCACCTAATTGCATTTATTGGCACATTGGCCAAAACTTGCACATTCCTCATCCAATCACATGTGGACAAGTGGCACAATGCCATTGGATTATCTTTTGTCCCAAATTTCTTAATCTTGCTCACTTCTTCAAAATAAAAGTCTATAAATTGGAGACTCTTCTCCTCAACATTCATCCACAATTCACATGCAAAGTTACTCTCTTCAATTGAGAGCTAATTTTGCTCATTTCTTCCAATCATCCATCATTTTTTATTTTTTGCACCAAGATTATGCTCAAATCTCTTTAGAGATTTGACCATTTCATCATCAACTCACATTGCAGCTTAGGCATTGGGAAAGGGCCAATTGCAACACATCATTGGCACCAATTCCCCCATAAGATCATCATTTTATTGGATTAATTAGGATTTAGTTTAAGTTTCTTATTTCATGTTCTTCATTTTCCTAAATTTAGCTTTAATAATTGGATTTTGTGGGGAATCTCTCACTCTTTGCATGCATTTAGATCTAACACTAACCATGTTTGTCATCTTTGTGCTTTTGTAGGTTTAGAGGCTCACAGGTAGAGAGAGGGAGAGAGGAGATAAAGATAAGTAGAGATGGAAGGATAGGTAGAGAGCGAGGAGAGATAGAGAGAAGTAGAGAGGGAATAAGGGGGGAGAGAGAGGCAGAGAGGGAGAGAAAGGTGAGATAGATAGGTGTAGAGAGAGAGAGTGGTAAGGTTTGATGGATGCAGAGGTAGGTAGAGAGAGGGATTGGGATATAGAGAGTAGATAAGGAAGAAGAGAGGGAGATATAAGTATGGAGGGAGAGAGAGAGAGGCAGGTGAGAGAGAGGTTAGGTAGTGAGAAATAAAGAGAGGGGTAGGAACTTATGGAGGGAGAGTTAGGTAGGTGTGAACCCCTAAGCCTACAAATGCACAAGAACAACAAAAAAGTCAATGTGTTAGATCAAATTCAAACAAGCATGAGGGATTCCCCATGAAATCAATCTACTAAAATTAAACTAGGAAGAAAATGAAGAACAAAACTTAAATAAATGAGATCTAATCCTAACTAAGCAAGTAAAATAGTGATCCCATGGGGGAATTGGTTCCAATTGAATTTTGAAATTTGACCTTTCCCAAATCCTAAGTTGCAATGTGAATGATTGTAGATTGATCAAATATCTCCAAAGAGATTTGAGCATAACCTAGCTATAAATTGTGAAAATGATGAATGGTTGAGTGGAAGTAGGCAAAATTAGCTCTCAATGTGAAGAGAGTAACTTTGCATGAAATTGTGGATGAGAAATGAGGAGAGAAGCCTCCAATTTATAGATTTGAATTTTGAAGAGATTGAAAGATTTGGGAAATGTGGGACTAACTTTCAATCCAATGGTTGAATGCCACTTGTCACCATGTGAATGGTTGATGGTTGTGCAAGTTTTGATTAAAATGCCCATAAATGCATAAATTTGAATTTTAAAATTTTGAAATGACAAGGTGGATGGAGAGTCAAATGGAGTTATGACCACTTGGCTCAATGCGAAATGACTTGTAAGATGAAACAAATGCCTTGTCGGAAGTACCCATCCACTTGGATTTTTTGAATTCAAACTGAGGGAATATTCTATTTTGATGTCATGTGAGGGACAATTGAGATTTAATAAATGAATTAAATCTATTTTCATGTGAAAGTTGCATTCTCTAGAGGATTTTACTAAGAGGGATTATCTTAATCAAGATTTTGATTAATTTAATAAAGGATTAGATGATTTGACAATTTTGACTCAAATAGATGAATTAATTTAAATCAAAATTGAGAGGAAATGATTAATTAAATAAATGATTTTGATTTATTTAACTAAGGAGGAATATGTTAGATTAAATAAAATAAGGTTTAATTTATTTAATTTAATAAAAGGACTTTAGAGATTTTAATCAAATAAAATAGTTTATTTAATTAAACATAAATGTAAGGTTAATTAAATTTAATTGATTAATTTAATCACTTGAGGAGAAAGAATTAATCAAATGAATAATGATTCATTAAATTAAGAGACAAAATATGATGAAATTATGAGAGTACGATTTAGGGGGAAATGTTGTAAGTAAATCAGGATCAAGTGTGCCGAACCGAAATTGTACATTTTTCATATCTACATTTTGCCCCTCTTTGAAGCAATGTACCCATTGCATTGATTCAAAGAATAAAACTACTGTGATCAAAGTTCAAAATTTCTTGATTTTTTTAGATGCCTCAGTGTTGCCCCAATAGAAGGATATTGCCAGTATAATGCCCCCTCAAGAGATCGGAATAAAATTTTGATTTTTTGGATGATCTCACGAAAAAAAAGAGGACAAGGTGCATGACAGGCTAAAAATGCCCCAAAAATGCTAGAAATGCATTTAAAATGCCAGAAAAGATGTAGAATGGCCCTCAGTTGGAAAAAAATGAGATCGGGGGACCAAAATCCTAGTTAGACAATCAAATTAGGTCAAAAAACCCTAATTTTAAGGCTTAAAATGACCTTGATGGGTCACTTTCAATGCATTTGCAATCTTAGCCTTTAGAAAATTCACACTTTTAGCTCTAAGTCTTAGTCAATCATGGCGCAACGACAGCTTCCCAGGCATGTGTTGGAGAGAGTACAAGTGCACCAATAACCAATCAGTGCAAGACCTAAGGTATGCACCTTTATCCAACTTTTAATTTTATCGTTATTCATGCATTAAATGGGGTCAAGGTTTAGTTTAATCTGTGTAGTGCTATATAGAGTCGTGAAAAATGCCTAGTTGGGGCCATGCGGTTCCAAACTAGACTGTATATGTGAAGAGCGTCACATAGTGTTGTTTAGCAAAATTAGGGTTTTGCCACTTAAACTTGGCCACATGCACAAAGAGTCTTGCGCAACGTAGTTAGGGAAATAGGTTTGTCCATGTCTGTTGTGTGACACAGTTTGGAAGTTTGCAAATAGTGTTGCATTTGCAAATAATACCGCACTTGTTGTTTCAAATGCAAAAAAAGGCATGGGCAGAATTTTTTTCCAGGGGACATGACGTGATGTTTTCCTTGTGCAGGAGGACCTTGAGTTACTTCATTTGAGGGAGCAGCGGTGGCCGATACTCAGTAGATTACAAGGTATGCATCTGTATCTCCAGGAGTAGCTTCATATTCTTGGGCTCTAGTATGTTGCGTATGTCCCCCCTGTTTGGGCACATTTAGGTATGATGACTGCCCTAGCCGAGCGGTGGCACAGTGAGACGTCTTCCTTCCATCTTCCCACTGGTGAGGCCACCATTACCCTTGAGGATGTCTGGTGTATTCTCCGACTACCCATCCATGGAGCTTGAGTGATCTATGATCTGAAGGAGGGTAGGGATGCCTATTTTCATGTTATGGGCGTTGATGAGCTTGTTCTTTGTGATGGACATATTGACCTGGAGTGATACCGAGCCAAGGCTCCTACTTACAAATTGATTATGACTGCCATTATTTCTGGTCTCGTAGTGCCTGATTGATGTGACTGATATTTTAGTCCGGGCTAGGGATTTGCATGATAGCGGATGTGCATTCTTCGGGAGTATTTTTCTTGGGGACCAGTATTACTGGCCTCTTTATACAAAGATTTGCATGAGTTTTCCTACCTAGACAATCGGGCCCTCGGGGCTGAAGTTACCCTACTACATGTCTGGTAATGGGAGAGGGTCCCAGTGCTTGGCCCGGATGTGACACCAATTATTACTAACATTGATGATCCCGTTCTGTGGTGGTATGGCAGAGCATGGATTCTCTTTACCCATACTAGCACAAGTGGTTTGGCCTACTGGTGGTGGGTTCTGAATTAGATGAGAGAGTTCATCTAGACATCGTGGATGGGCGTAGGCCCATGGTATGATGATGCACAACAATGTTTCTTTGCCTGCCAGGAAAAGTTTATACAGGGCTAGGAGCATACCGTGATAGAGTGGTATCTCCTTGATAGGGTAGCTAGACAATTTGGAGAGGTACAAGATAGACCTGATAACCAGTACGTGGTGATATTTTCTCATACAACTAGAGAGACAACATGGGGTTAGCTCATCCCGATAGGTGAGGCGGTGTCCTCATTTAGGCAGTTAGTGGCCCGACCATGGCCATATGATCAAGGACCAGTAGATGCGGGGTGACTCTAGCATATAGGGCATGGTTTTGACCTCCTTTGAGGTTGATAGTTCTTGGGCTAGTGATTCCATGCCAAAGATCCAGGGGTAGGATAGTGTACAGAGGTCAAGGACAAGGAGAAGGAGGATGGGGATCAACTCCTCAGTAGACACCTCCAAGAGACCAAGCACAATAGCATCCAACAATATAGGATGACCAACCTCAGGTACTTCCATAGCACCATCCAACAACACAACTAGCAGCACAGTCGAACCACTGATATGCATTGATCCAGTAGCTATAGGGTCAGGTACAAGTTTTGACAATAGAGTAGGATGAGGCACGATAGCGGGTTGTTGTTGTTACAGCTGAGAGGGATCAGGATATTGATCGATGACGATAGCTAGAGAGCACAACTTCCTCATCCTAGGGCTGATTAGTTGACCTACAGGCATACATAGAGGTTTTTTAGGGAGGCCAAGTATTATTGACAACATTACAGGCAGGTAGTGCCACCAGCAGGAAAAGTGCCAGACTTCTCCCAGTAGATAGGGGTGTGACTGCTAGAGGATCATGGTGATAGGTAGGTGGGAGAGGGCAAGGAGCATAGCCAGTAGGGCTAGCCCTTGATCACAAATAGTTTATTCACTTTTTGATTCACGGGCTGCATTATTGCAGCTTTTTGTATCATGTATTCTGATGTGCATTTGATCCAATTTTGTATCATAACAGTGTATTTAGTTGATGATATATATGAGATGATTCACCTTTTTATGACATGTTTTGCAAATGTATGATATGTAGTCTAATTTTTATTGTGATGCTATGAGATGTGCCTATTTCTTATGGTGTATGCTTCTAATGGATGCACTTCTTTTTATATCTTTTTTTTATGTATTTTAATGATGATCTTATGAATGTAATGTATGGTAATGATGGTGCCAATGGATGCAAATGGTAATGGATGCTAATCATTATGTATGATGTAATTCTTTCTTAAGATGCTTAGAATAAAAAATTTATATAATTCCTCATAAAATAGGATAATGATATGATGCAATATGTTTTTTATGCTAATGATCATGTGGATGCAGAGGTTATGCATTGGTGATTTTTTTATTACTAGCATGATACCATGTTAGTGTGGAATGAAGATAGAAGAATTTTAGAATCAATGAGTTAGTTAGGATGATGATGATTTTTTTTTTTAGGAGTTTGGATTTTCAAAGGGTCAATTACGTTATGTTTGATAACACACATAGGTACGATGCATAAAGCTATAAAGGACAAGGATGGTGTTTTACCCATTGTGATGGATGTTGACTTGACAATCAGATAGGATTATTCTTGTTCACACTTAGCATACATACCTCATTCAAGATGTAATTTAGGCATTCTAAATATCTCAGGCCAAAACATAGGAAAGAAATCCTTCCTATGTGGTAAACAAGATATCTAAAACATCGTCTCCAAAAACAAAACAAAGCATATATGACTAAGTTATTTTGCAAGCATATCCCACAACCATAGTAGTTAAAAGAGACAATGATCTTTGCCCTATTCCTTTCTCTCTAAACCTGTTTTGTTTAGGCATCATCAAGAGGTCCTTGGGATGAACACAAAATAAGATAAGCCAATAAAAGACCAAATAAAGAAAACAAAACAAGCTAATGTTCTTCACACCACTAACCAAGACTAAATATTGTGAGGTACCTGATGCTTATGTCCATTGCAGGAAAGCTTCATCTTAGGACAAGTTGTGATCAGGGTTTTGATGGGACTGATTTGAATGATAAGCTATTGATACTCTGAGTTGATCCACTTGCTTGCTTACTGACTTAGACATTCAAGACTCTGATGATTTGAGTGTTCACTTTTGAACCTGATATTCTTTCTTCTAATTGAATCACCAAAAGATGAAGATGATGATTGATTTATTAGGAATGATGATAATTTGTGGGTGAAGGCGAGATGAACTGGATGCACCATTTTGGATTTTTCAGATATTTTGAGGCTATTTTTGGTATTTTCAAGATTTACAATGAAGAGACTAACTTAAAGACCTATCCTAGGGGTTTAGAGAGCTGATCCATAGATTAGCCTTGCCTACGTTATACACACAGAGACCATGTAGTTTGATTGACAACAGACTTGAATGAATGATGAGATAGATGGGCAAACAGATTGCCATTTTATTGCAACGAGTGCCTAAGGACTAACCTAAGATATCTCGGGGGATGATCAAAGATTAACCTTGCCTATGTTCAAGCTCAAATATGATGTAGTTTAGATGAGATTGACATGATTGAATGATTAAAATTCCTTTCAAAGATTTGTCGAGATTTTTCCAATGTTTTTGGATTTTTAATGAATTTTTCGAATGTTTTTGGATTTTCTGATGTCTTGGGAAGAGCACAAAAATATACACAAATCCAATCTAGTGCTAGTTTTAAGGACATTCCCCTAGTGTTACGTGATAGACTACTTCAATAAAGACAGGACAAAATGACCTTAGGAATATGCCAAGTAGTACTATAGTGGAATATGATATGGGCATCGACTCAGGCCATGGTATGGATGTGAGCAGATGGGTGGGAAGATAAATGGAATGTGATGGAATGGATGAGTGAGTCATGTAGATCCTAGTGGACAAGGAGTGCTTTATTTACACTTGGTGCTTTTTTTCCAGGTTTTCACCAAACTACTTGTGCAAAGCACCACCAAAGTGGTTTTCACTACATGACGATTTTTTTCTTTACTATTTTCATCCTTTATCTATTTTTTTTTTTTTGGATTTTTATATATTTTGATTCTTTTGTTGTCACCAAGATGCCTGTTTACCAATTTTTCATCAAGGTAACCATTTTTTCAAGACTTTTTCTAATTGGTTTTGTATTTTTTTGGTTCTATACCTTGCAAGTTATTAGGCATAAAAAGTTTTGAGGTGAGAGTTGTTCAGAGGCTTCTGCAAAGGATCTCCTTCTAGTGTTGCTAATTGATATGCTCCTAATTTATAGTTGGCTACAATGATGAAAGGTCTTAGCCAGTTGGGCTCCAATTTTCCTTTGCTCTTTGGATTTGGCATATTATTTTGGTTCTCTTTCATCACAAGTTCACTGACTTGGAAGGTGTGTTGCCTGATCTTCTTATTGTAGTTTCATTTTAAGCAATTCTAGTAGATGTGTAGATAGTTGAGGGCATCCATGCACCGTTCATCTAGAAATTCTAGCTCATTCAGTATTGTGACCCTATATTCCTCATCTATGATGAGGTTTTGCAAAGATATTCTCATGGACGGGAGCTGAATCTTAATTGGGAGTATGGTTTCTGATCCATAGACCAGGGAAATGGAGTGGCACTTGTTGGTGTGTGGATGCTAGTGTGGTAGGCCCATAAGGTGATATTTAGGTGTAGATGCCAGTCATGACCAGAGTCATTGATTTTTTTCTTAAGGATTTTTAGGATTGTTTTGTTGATAGCTTCTGCTTGGCCATTGCCTCGTGGGTAATATGGGGTGGAAAAGTGGTGTTGGATTTTGAAATTTTCACACAAGTCATGAACATCATGATTCTTGAAAGGTGTCCCGTTATTAGAGATACTAGATTGGGGAACACCGTATCAACAATTGAGGTATTTCAGGATTAACTTGGATATTTGTTTTCTAGTGATGAAGGTCATGGGAATTGCTTCGACCCACTTTGTGAAATATTCAGTGGTGGTGATAATGAACTTGTGGCCATTGGATGAGGTGGGTGAGATTTTACCTATAAGATTGAGCCCCCATTATGAAAAAGACCATGGTGTTACAATAGGATGCAACTCTTGAGCTAGTGCATGGATAAGGTCTCCATATTGCTGGCACTATAAACACTTTTTGATAAATTCATGTGCCTCTCTTTCCATTGTTGGCTAGTAGTACCCAGTTCTTAGGAACTTCTTAGCAAAGGTCATACCACTCGAGTGTGAACCACAAGTGCCATTGTGTACCTCAGTCAAAGCAGTCAGGGCTTCCTCATTTTTTAAGCAATGTAACAGGGCTCCATCGATGCTTCTACAGAAGAGGGTTTCTCCTAGGATGACAAATCATAAGGACATTTTGACAAAGGTTTGCTTGAGGTTCGGGGTAATGTTGGGAGGACTCCTAATCTTAGATAGGTGTAGATTTCATGATACGAAAGATCACCAGGATCAACGAGTTCACATGCATATTCTGACTTTGGTACCTCAGAAGTGGGTACAAGAAGCTTCTCTACTAGGAATTCATGTTTCAAGACATTACAAGGGATATCTAGCAAGGATCCAATTTTTTCCATTGCATCGTCTTCTCTATTGTTTTCCCTTGGTATCTGCTCAAAGGTGATATCGATAAATGATTCCTTGAGGTTTTCTACCACCTTCTTGTATGGTTTGAGCTTATCATCTTGAGTTTGGTATTCACCATTGACTTGGTTGATGATAAGTTGTGAATCTCCATATACCTTTAATGCCATGATTCACCACTGTTCTGCAATTTTGAGACCTATGGTTAAAGCCTCGTACTTTGCAATGTTGTTGGTATAGGGGAATGCCAACTTGTAAGATCTTGGTATATAGTTCCCTTGGGGGGTGATGAGGAACACACCGACTCCTAATCCATGTTGTGTGTGGGAGCCATCAAAGTATAGTTTCTAGTGATCTGCTATGCTAAGATTGAAAATGGACTTGTTTGGAAACTCTGATATGAGTGGATTGTCTACGTAGATGAGGGATTCTTCCAGTTGGTTTACAATGAATTGTCCTTTTATTTCCTTTCGCTCCACATACTCAATGTCATACTCTAACAATATCATTACCCATTTAGCCATCCTTCCCGTGAAAATAGCTTTTGACAGTAGATATTTACGGGATCTATTTCGGCAATGAGATTGATTTTATGTGCTAGCATGTATTGTCAGAATTTCTATGAAGCAAAAACTACTGCTAGGCAAGATTTCTCAATAAATGTGTATTTTAACTTGTCGCCAACCATTGTCCTACTAATTTAATAGATATCCCTTTCTATTCCATTTTCATCATGTTGAGCTAGAAGAGAACCCATAGCTACTGATGTTGTTGAGATATATAGGATCAATGGTTTCCCTGCAATGGGTGGCATTAAAATAGGTGGCGTAAGTAGATATTCTTTGATTTTGTTGAATTCTTGTTCACACTTGTCATCCCACTTGAATGCTACCCCCTTGTGGAGTAGATGTGATTTGATATATACCTTTTGATGGACTGGAGTCTGCCTTGTAATCCTCTAAGTTGTTTTAGTGTTCTTGGTGCTTCCATATTGATGATTTATTTTACCTTTGCAAGATCCACTTCTATCCCTCTCATTGAAACTATGTATCCTAGTAGTTTTTTGGATTGTACCCCAAAGACATATTTCTTTAGGTTGAGCCTGACCTTGTATTTTTCTAATCTGTCAAAAATTGCGCTTAGGGTCGCTATGTGGTCCTGCCTCTTCTTTGATTTAGCCAATATGTCATCCATTTAATCTTCAACAATATTGTTTATCATGTCATGGAATATTAGCGTCATGGCTCTCTGATATGTAGCCCCTACATTTTTTAACTCGAATTTCATCACATTCCAATAGTAGGTGCCCCAAGGACATGTAAATGCCATTTTATGCTGGTCTTTTTTTGCAATCATTATTTGGTTGTACCCTAAGAAGCCATCCATTAGGGATAGAATCTCATGTCCGGTTGTCATATCCACTATAATATCAATGTTGGGTAGGGGAAATCATCCTTAGGACATGCTTTGTTTAGGTCTCTGAAATCTGTGTAGATGCGGATGCCCCCATTTGGTTTTGAGACCAGTACAAGGTTAGATACCCATTCTCTATAGTCAATCAAGCATATGAATCCAACATCCAAGAGCTTATGTAATTCTACCTTAACTAGCAAGGCTATCTATGGATGCATTTTTCTTAACTTTTGTCTAACTGGCTTTGCTCTAAGGTAAACAACCAAATGATGAACCACCACTTCAAGATCCAGACCTAGCATGTCAACAAAGGTCCATGCAAAGTTTACCTTTCTTTCTTTCAAAAATGTTGCTAGCATTTCTTGTTCCTCTATCAGGAGAGACTCAACATAAAAAGTGATTTGTGGTGCTGCCTCCGTTCCCAAGTTAACAAGATTACACTGCTCTGCCAAAACCACTAATTTTTATTGATGTAGAGTAGTAGGGCAGAGATTGAATCCTTCATCCTCTAGCACCTCAAAGAGGTTTTCACCATTGGATGTGTTCTTTATTTTTACTGTTCTATGGTTAGAGAGTGCTACAATGTGGTTTTCACTCAATAACTCTGAGCTTATTCTCGATATTTTTCTTTGCGACTGAAGGACTCAATCGTCTCCCCATAATATGCCTGGGTGTCTAATGTAATGTCAAACCTGCCTTGCAATCCCCACATAGAACCATATCCCTTAGTCCCATGAATTCCGAGAGAGCCTCATCATTTTTGAATGATTCTATAATTGGAGGTCCTCATTGGTCATGATCAATGAGTTGAGGGTATACTAAGGTGATTTTGTGGGTTGATTGGTTTGACTCAGTGGGTGAGGCACTAATCATTAGTAGGGAGGATTCCTCAAAGAGCATGGGAATTCCTACTATGGTATCATCATTGTCACTACTATCATAAAAATTACTGACATCGAAGGTGAAATTGTCAAGCGGGATACCTGTGCATACGGGTGGTATAAGGGTAGTTATTGACACTTAAGGATAGGACCTGACTACCCTACTGGGAGTACCTTTTCCACATATAGTTATACTTGGGGGAGTACATCTGAGGCCAAGGTTTCACATTCTTCTTTTTGCAATGATGGGCTCCAGGCGTCCATCACTATTCCTTCCAAGGATTTTGTTTCTATTGTAGCTCATGCCAAGCATTATTTGTAGCCCTCTGTTGGCTTCATCCATGGGTAATGTGGGTGTGGGTTCTCATCACAGTATATTATTCTTGAAATATTCTCCTCACCAACACTTTTCCAAATTAGGTCTCCCCAATGGAGAAATGCAGAGGGGTCCTCCCTAAGGGTGTGGACGGGTGCTTCAGTTGGTTGAGGTTACCCATGAGACCTAGGAGATTGTGGTAACTCTCCTACAAAAAAATCACTCTTATTCATTCTATAGTCATCACATCCATTTTCCTGGATCATGTTTTTGATGTTAGATATATCAAGGATGGTGGGTATCTCTATCGCAAAGGTGGGGGAAAGGGTGGTTGGGGGGACGTATGAAGTGGATGGTCCTTCATCATTTTTTTGGTACTTGGGGGATTTTATAAAACTTGGCTTCCTAGTTTTTGCAATAGGAAAATGGTTCGCAATTCCCATGTATAGTGACCTCCTCATTCTGGTACAAGAACTTTATGCATTGGTGATATATTGAGGCCATTGCTTTCATTCTATGGATCCATGGACATCCAAGGAGGATGTTATATGGTAAGTTGAGGTCAAGGACCTAACAGGTAGTCTCCATGGTTGTTGGTCCCACTTGGATGGGGATTTTGATAGTGCCCTAAGACACTCTTTCTTGGTCATCATATGCCCTTATTGTGATACTCTTGTTCTTGTTAATGGAATCCTTGGCAAACCCCAAGTTCTTTATAAGCTTGAGAGAGAAAATATTTAGGCCTGGACCTCCATCCACTATGACTCTTTTAAACAAAAATTTATGGACCAAAACTTGTAGGTTAAGTGCGTGGTTATGAGATGGTTGCGGGGAGAACTCTTGATTAGAGAATGTTAGGAGATTTTGGGTGACGATATTTCAAACCATAGACTGAAACTGATTTGTGTCAAGGGTGGCAGAGATGGTGGATGTTGCTAGTGCTTCATCAAGAATTTGTGTATGGGCAGCGGAATTTTTTAATAGCTCCATGATGGAGATCTGTGTGGGGGTTCTTTTCAGTTGGTCGATGACATTGTAGTCATAGGGAACAAATTTTGTATTTAAAGTGGGGGTCTTAGTTGGCACCCCTACAATGGTGACCTTGCTGCCATGTGTGGTGACTCCATAGTCAGTGTTGGTGCCCTTGACATTAATGACCATGACCATTTCATTAAAACATGCGACTATCTCTTCATATACTAGATTAGCACTAGCATATTTTTGCTTGCATTTGTTGTTCCCCTAATGATTTCCTTGATTGTGGTTTGGCATCGGATTTGTGTATATTTTTAGATCTTGATTACTGGTTGGTTGCTTGATATAGATGATCTTGTCCTCAATAAGGTCTTGGATGATATTCTTTAGTCTCATGCAATTTGTTGTGGTATGTCCTTTGATCTCGTGAAATTCACAAAGGAGGTTTTCATTATACCATGGGAGTTTGGTCATGGGTTCCACGTATTTCTTGGAGTTGGATACTTTGATTAGGTTTTCCTTGACCAACTTCTTCATTATGGACTTGATAGATTCCCCAAGAGCTGTGAAATTTTGCTTGGGGGGATATTTTCCTCAGGGAGGTTGTCCTCCTTGATTACCCAAGTTATTGATTTGGTTGGTGGGAAGTGGTTGTTGTTTTGCTACTATTGCATTATTTTGCACATTATTGTGGTAATGACTTTGTGGTTGGTGATGAGTTTGGATATTCAGATTGGGAGCGTTTATGACCACTTTAGCATTGATCACACCATTGTTTGTGATATTTTTGTTCCTCGACCATGTTCAAGGTTTATCATTATAATTGTTAGATGGATGGTTATCCTGTGGTGGAGTAAACTTTGATGCCCCTCCTCACGCATTAAGGGCTCTTTCAATGTTGAGCGCCTTTGGAATCAATTGATCGTATGATGTGATGCATTTCATTTTTAAATAGAATGCCAAGTTTTCATCTAGATTGGATATGATCGTGCAAACTTGTTGTTCTTTTTGCATGGTCCACTTGCTTTGATTGGTCTTAGATCACCATCTTTGCAAGAAGGATGTGAATATCTCTCCTTTTCTTTATTTGAGTGTTGATAGTTCTTTCAAACTAACGTCTGCACCCATTTTGAAAGAATAATTCTTAAGGAAAGCTTCCATGATTTCCTGAAATGTTTTAATGCCTGTGGGTAGACAAGAAAACCATTCCATGGTTGGACCAGTCAGAATTTGAGGGAAGAGTTGCATTAGATATGTGTCATCATATGCAACCTCCATGCAATGCACCTAAAATTTCTTGACATGGTTTTCAGGGTTACCCATTCCATTATACTTGTCAAATTTGTGGATCTTAAATCCCTTTGGGAATGGTACCATAGTGAGACTTCTATCAAATGGATAAGGGCACAAGTTTCTTGGTGCTCTAGTTTTTTTTCCTGCTTGGAGGTCCAACACCTGTTTCGAAAGTAGTTTGATTTATGCTACGACATCATTTTTCGTATTGAGAGGTGGGATGAATGTGTTTTGAGGTGTTTGGGGTGTTTGATTGGTGGGAGTTTCCTGGAAGCTCTACTATGCATTCAAGGCCTATTGTTATGCTTACATTTGTGTCAACAATGCTTGTTGTTGATCTTCCTGTTGTTGTTCCAACAAAGCTTGTTGTTGATCCATCTGTTGTTGTTCCCATAAAGCTTGATGTTGGTCTAGCTATTGTTGGGCTAACAAAGCTTATTGTTGGTCTAGCTATTGTTGCACCAATAAAGCTTTTTGTTGTTCAAGCTACTGTTGTGCCAATAACACTTGTTGTTTGGCTTGTTGTTGTGCCTAAAATTCTTGTAGGCTTGTTGGTATGCTTGTTGATAAATTTCTTATAGTTTTTCTCGATATTGTACTTATGCCTATTGTTAGGCTTGAGCTTGGGCTTGCACTTGCGCTTGAGTGGCTTGTTGGGAAGCTAATTGTGCTTGTGCCTATTGGGCAGCTTGTTGTGCAACTTGTTGTTTTTGTTTGAGTACCCTTTGCTGATTGGATTTTTGGATGGTTTGGATCAGGGTGGTGAATTGATTTGTCACGTTAGCTTTTGGTGGGATTGGTGGTGGAATGGGAATGGTGCTAACTATTGTGACATGCGAAAGGGTTATGGTGATGGTCGGGATTTGGGTTGTTGGAGGTGTGGTTGAGATGCTTGATCTTTGAGAAGGTATGCTTTGGTAGATTTGAGGACCAAATGATGTACTAACTGTGGTGGCTTGAATGATCACCACTTGTTGTTATGATGCTGCCAACAAAAAGAGAGAATTCGATGTGAGGCTTGGATTGTCCGAATTTAAGAAATTATCAATGGGTAGGGGGGGAAAACCCAATCCAAGAGGTGATGTGGATGTGAATGGAAAAGGAGGAAGAGATGATATGCTACCTTGGAAGGAAAATGGGTCTGTGACTCGTGTTGTCCCAAACAAACCACCTTCTCCTTGCGGTAGAGAAGTTTGTATTTTTGACTGATAGGTTGGTGTAGCATGGAATGAGGATGAATCAGTGGGATCATGGAAGGTGAGTGGGACATATGGGTGTGATGGATTCACTATGACAGAGTTATCCGGTGTGGTATTGACAACTACCTCTTTTTTGTTTACAAGGCGATTCTCTTGTACTCATGAAACATTACACTTCCTTTGTTCACAATTGGTGAGGTTGGTGTGATTGCTGATGTGGTTTAAGGTGTTTCTTGATTAATATTCAGAGTTGACATTGGGAATGTGTTTGTAAGAGGCATGTCCATACTCGTCCCTACGTCAAGGTCAGAAGGAAATGAGACCCCTCCTTTCGTTAATGTGCACAAGTATTTAAACATGGCACTGAAAATTTTATGATTCTTTGGATTTTGAACCATTTCTACCATTTCTAATTGTGTCATTCCCAAGTCTTCAGTTATGATTTCCTCTTCATAGCTTTCCTCTTAAGGATTTTGTGATGGTAGAGAGGAGAAAATTGGGGAATTTCTTGATCTCACATGGTTTACTTCGGTGGTTACTTGACCCAAGTCACTGGAAGATGATATTTCAGTGATGTTTTCCATGTTCTTGTATTTTGATATTGTTTGGACCATAAAAATAGGGATCGTTAGATCTTAATCTTTAGGCCCAAAAGAGAAGAACTAGGGAAGAAAAAGGATCAAAAAGGGGTGGTGATGATGATGAGATAAATGGATGAAGTGAATGAGTGAAAATTTTGAATTATTTTTTAGGGTTTTATGCTAAAATTTCGGGCTTAGATTGATTGTGATAGTTTGACTAGGTGTATTAAGTCAACCAATGATGGTAGTGAAGTTGTGAACCCTAGGAAGTTGTGTTATCCTAGGGGAAAACTTGCACAAGAGAATGGATTGGCTAAATGTGTTAAGCCAACCAAGGTGATTATGAACTAGTAAAACCTCGAGAATTTGCATTATCTTAGAGGAAAATTTGTTCAAGAGATTTGACTACTTGGCTAGATGCGTTAAGCCAAAATAGAGTGATGTTGATTTAGCCTTTAAGTTTAGCATGAGTGATTTTTCTAAAGTTATCAAAAAAAATTTTAATGGGATGAGATTTGGTTGATGGAGAGATGGATGAGGGTAAAGATTTTGATCCTAGAACTTGACCTAGACACGACTACTTTTACAAAACCTTGGTGTTGAAGAACATGCTAGACTTCCTATGTGAGGAAAGAAAACCTTTCAAAAATCTCAAGATTTTGTTGATAGTAGAAAGCATACAAAGTTGGGTTGTTTCTTGAAGCCTTCTTATACAAGTTTTACACTAGTCTTTCTCTGACTTCAAGGAGTATTTCAAGACCTTGTTCGAGGGATTTTAGACTTATCTTTTTGAACCTTGGTTTCAGGATTTTGACCTTTCGGGAAATCATTTGAAACAACACATGTGAGATCCAATTTGTATTTTATCTTGCCTTAGTGAATTCTTTTTTTTTTTAACCAAAAACACTTACTTGATTATGTTTCGAACTACATGTCTAATGTCCCACTTTCTTTTTCATCCCACAAGGTCCATTATGTGGAAATCAAGAAAATTAGGGCAAATGTTTTCTAGGTTTAACCTTAGTGAAAACAAATGATGATAGAGTCCAAGCACTTAGAAACCTCTAAGGATATGATCCCTATGGAAAGCAAGAGTACCTAGATCCATCAAGGATATTTGTTTCCTCCAAGGGGTTTGAAATTTGGAGTTCTTTGTGAATGTTTGTTTTTCAATTATTTTGAGGACCAAGCAATCTATTTTTCATTCCCAAGAACATTTTACAATCCTAGGATAATGAGACAATATTTTGTTGGGTTCCCACTTGGACAAATCTAGCCGCGCATATTTTGTGCAGATGACTAGATGCTTGACCACACTGGCTCCCCTCCATGGCACACACTTATTGGGTCAGCCAAATATCAATACCCATGAATCTCCCATGGCATAATTTTCATCTCTACAATAAAACTTCATGTATAATGTGAGGCGGATTTAAAGGACATGGCCTTTTACACCAACAAAACAAATAGGGATTTGGCCTTTCTAAACAAGGGTTTTAATTTGGTCTTTCCATTCGTGGAGGCTGAACCATGTGGCAAGAGACCATTGCTTCCCTTCTCATCGGAGCCAACTGCGTGATACTGGCCTTTGTTCCAGTACCCACTTTTATATCCCGGCTGGAAATACACTTGTCCTTAGTGTGTTACCAGCTGGGTCATTCCATTGGGTGAGTACTTTTTCCCACAAGGCAGACCCACTAAGATAAAAAATAGTGAGTAAAATTATTTGTAGTTCGATCAACCTTTGTTTAGATATAAAGGGAGAGCACATGCCATAAGTCTACTCACACTCGCAAAGTGTTTTGTTCAATTTTAAACCCAAAAAATGAAGTGTGGAGGTAATAATTTTGACAACTTAATTTCACAGAAAAAAATTTGATTCTCAAGATTACTGTGAGGTGCAAGAGTACTGCATATGCCTTTTATATGATATTACTTTGTTAAAAGGATTACAAAACATCAAGAACACATATTCATTTTAATCCTCAAAGCAAGAAATGAGTTCTTTTTAAAGCACCAACTTTGAAGTGTGAGAGTTTCCTTGTTCAATTTTTAAACCTTTAAACAAAATCAAGTGGATTTTTTCTAAGTTCTTTTTAGCCTCTTGTAAACTTTGAAAGAGAAATTTTTTTGTTCTTTTTAAACTCAAAATAAATCATGTTTCTAAGGCAAATGAAATTAACAAATCTCTTTTAAACAAAATTTCAAATCCTTAAAGAGTGTTGAACAACACTCTAGTGTTTAAAAAAACTTTGTGCATAGTGAACATGATGCCATGATGAACCTCATACTTTTATTTTTTCCTTGCTCCAACCTGCAAAATGATAGAAAACAAAGAGCACAAAAACAACAAACAAGTGAAAAGTTAGAAAATCAAAAAATTAAAAAGCACATGTTAAAATTTAAAAACTGATTGTTTTACGTGGTAGAGTTAGGGGGTGTGGCATAGTTAGTGGGTGTGGTGCAGTTTGGAATAGAGGCGACACTATATAGTGTCACATGTTTGACTTGGTGCAGCACTCTACAAAAATAGAGACCGCAGGTTTGGTGCAATTTAGCAGGCAACACAATTTGTAAGCGGTAAAGTTTGGGAAGATTTGAAATTCAGAGGCGGGAAACAAGTGTGGTCCAATGTAGTGTCGTGGCTTAAAATGGGTGTGGTACAATACAACACCACATCTAAGTAATTAGTGCAATATAGAGCCATATGAACTGTTTGTGGTGCAGTTTCCTATGTGTAGACAAAAATATTAAAAACCATGAAATTTTCACAAAAACGTGATGAATTCTTGATCAAGCCCTCCTTCTAGCACCAAAATGTGAACCCCTAAACCTACAAATGCACAATAACAACAAACAAGTCAATGTGTTAGATCAAATTCAAACAATCATGAGGGATTCCCCATGAAATCCATCTACTAAACTTAAACTAGGAAGAAAATGAAGAACAAAACTTAAATAAATGAGAGCTAATCCTAATTAAGCAAGTAAAATAGTGATCCCATGAGGGAATTGGTGTCAATTGAATGTTGAAATTGGCCCTTTCCCAACTCCTAAGTTGCAATTTGAATGATTTTAGATTGATCAAATCTCTCCAAAGAGATTTGAGCATAACCTAGCTATGAATTGTGAAAATGATGAATGGTTGAGTGGAAGTGGGAAAAATTAGCTCTCAATGTGAAGAGAGTAACTTTGCATGAAATTGTGGATGAGAAATGAGGAGAGAAGCCTCCAATTTATAGATTTGAATTTGGAAGAGATTGCAAGATTTGGCCATTGTGGGAATAACTTTCAATCCAATGGTTGAATGCCACTTTTCACCATGTGAATGGTTAATGGTTGTGCAAGTTTTGATCAAAGTGCCCATAAATGCATAAATTTGAATTTTGAAATATTGAAATGACAAGGTGGATGGAGAGTCAAATGGATTTATGACCACTTGGCTCAATACAAAAGGACTTGTAAGAGGAAATAAATGTGTTGTTGGAAGTACCCATCCACTTGGATTTTTTGAATTCAAATTGAGGTAATATTCCTTTTTGATGCCATGTGAGGGAAAATAGAGTTTTAATAAATGAATTAAATCTATTTCATGTGCAAGTTGCATTATCTAGAGGATTTTAGTGAGAGGGATTAACTTAATCAAGATTTTGATTAATTTAATGAAGGATTAGATGATTTGACAATTTTGACTCAAATATATGAGTTAATCTAAATAAGAATTGAGAGGAAATGATTAATTAAATAAATGATTTTGATTTATTTAACTAAGGAGGAATATGTTAGATTAAATCAAATAAGGTTGAATTTATTTAATTTAATAATAGGACTTTAGAGATTTTAACCAAATAAAATAGTTTATTTAATTAAATAGAAATGTAAGGTTAGTTAAATTAAATTGATTAATTTAATCACTGGAGGAAAAAGACTTAATAAAATGAATAATGATTCATTAAATTAAGAGAAAAAATATGATGAAATGCTAAGAGTATGATTTAGGGGGAAGTGTTGTTAGTAAATTAGGATCAAGTGTGTCGAACCAAAATTGTACATTTTCCATGTCTATAGTAGGTAGAGAGAGAGAGAGAGATGGAGGGAGGGAGATAGAGATAAGTAGAGAGGGAATGGGGGAGGGAGGGAGAGAGAAGTGAGGTAGAGAGAATTAGAGGGAAAAGAAGAGAGAGATAGAGAGACAAAGAGACAGACACAAAGAAAAATAGAGAGTTCTTGAGATCAAGGGAGAGACAATCAGAAAAAGGGATGGAGATAGTGAGAGAGAGGTCTAGGCTGTAAGGGATAAAAATGATTGAGATAGAGAGAAATAATACAATTTTCTTATTATTAAAATTTGATCTCCTGATTATTGAAATTTGACTAAGTTTAAAATTTGTGAGATCTTCCAAAAACTAGAAGAGAGAGAGGGGAGAGAGGGAGGAAGGGAGAGAGAGGGAGTGAAGAGATAGAGAGTAGAGAGGAGAGAGTGAGAGAGAAAGATGATACAACTTGCTGGCTACTAAAAATTTGACCTCCTAATTACTAAAATTTGACATGCTGATTACTGAAATTTGACTAAGTCTAAAAATTTTAAGATCTTCCAAAAACTAGAATTTACATTATAACTCCTAGAGATTTGAAACCACTCTCAAAAATCATGCCTATATACATGAAATATAACTTAAAGTATAATAAATTAAATTTCCATATGTAAATGTCAACTTACACTTAAATGTTTATTTCATGTATATAGTTTCCCTCAAAGATAACGAGAAGAAAGAAAAAAAGAGAAGAAAAATAAATTCAATGTAGATCAAAACGCGAGTGCGTTATAACACAGTCATGTTTTGTCAATGCATTCACAAAACATGTCAAAACTAAGATATAACACGAGCATGTTATATATTCCTTTGAGAATCACCAACCCTTGGGATTGGTATTTTCCTTGGAATACCAACCTAAAGGCTTGGAGGGAATTCCCAATACATCCATACATAAGGGATTCTACCAATACTTTAGCTTTGGAGGCCAATTCAACCTACCACCTAACATCTATTTGTTGCCACCAATCCACATCACTCCACTAAAAAAGGGAAAACAAATGAATCAGAAGCACTAGAGTCAAAAAGGATAGAAATACCAATACCCTACAACAGACCTGTGGTCTCCACAATTGTGCCCTAATGCTCTACCTAGTGGTTATCAACTATTTCAAACACTCTATGAGACCTACCTACATCACCCATGATCGGCTTTGAGGCTACCAGCCTCTGACTGAATCTTGATGTGCTCTTCTAAGGATATTCCCTGGCTATGTGGCCCTATTGACCATAAGAAAAACATCATATACCTTTGCCATACTCCATGTTGCTTGAAGGTATACTAGACTATCTAAAACTACCTCTACTGACTATAGACTATCTACTTTGAGTTGGATGATTAGCATGATTGCACTTGGCTCGCCACCAATTCTAAGTTTTCCCAAACTGAGAACCACCACCTCACTGAGACTGAAAGTTCTTAGGTTTCGATTGGGAGCATTGTTGTTGTTGTTGTCCACCCTTAGTAGGTGCATGATGGATCCCAAAAGAACCTATTGCCTAAGACTAACCACCTTACGACCCAAAGCCCATTGAAGGCACACTACCAATCTACACACATGTCTGACCTCCTAGCACCATGGTTAGATTTTCCTCTACCAATCAAGCCTTCTCTACTACCACCTCCATGGTCTTCGTCTCAAAGACATAGACTCCCCCACTGATATGAGCATTCAAACCCCTAATAAAATGTTGAGCCAACATGGCCTCATCATCACCAATACCTATATACTGCTTAATCTTAAAGAACTTATGCTCATAATTCTCCACAAACATAGCCACCTTCCTCAACTCATGAATCTTATTAGAATGATGTTGCCTCCAGTGGTCTAACAAAAAGCGAGCTCTGAATCTCTCCAGAAACATCTACCAAGAAACTAGACCAATATCCAAATGCAATTTTTGATCCTCCAATTGCCACCATGTATAAGAAAAACCCCTAAGGTGCATGATGGCACATCTCACCTTGGTATTGCTACCATACGGGTGGATAGAAAAAAACCTATCCAAATCCATCAACCAAGTCTCTACCTTCAAGACACCACTAGAACCATCTAAGGTAGGAGGGTGTGCCCTCAAGAGATCCCTCATGTGACTTGATAAAATAGTCTCTTGCTCTACTATAACATCTCTCCTCTTAGGAGACCTTTCTCTTTCCCTAACAACCTACTGATTAACCTCTTGTATAGGGCCTAGGTGGGCAAGGACCTCCTCAAGCATATGATGCAAATGATCTCCCTCTAACTTTGGTTGACCTAAATTATGACCCTTGCTTTCCTAATCATTTTAAGAGCCCTATTTTTCCTCATGATCACTCTTGTGAGAACTTTGAGAAGGGGTGTTCTAGTGGTTAGCCCCATGACCACCACCTTGACCTCTACAATGACCCTGACCTCGACCTCTAGGAATATTCCTACATAAACACCACCAAAGGATAATTCTCAGGTTGTTAGGTGAGGGTGAAACAAGGTGGAAACATAATCTCCATATTCTAAGTAGGTAGGATAACATAATGGGCTCATATAAAACTAGAGTACCCAGTGTTTGTAACCAAGCTCTAATACCAAGATGTAACACCCCGCCAAGGAACCCTAAAGGACAACACTAAATATGGCACAATAATGGAACAATTTTATTTTTATTTATTTTTAAATAAAAATAGTATATTTTATAACATAATATTCTAAACCTAGGTCCGGGTATGTGCAGGATCATGATGGACCAAAAATTGGCAACATGTAAGTGATATGATGGCCCATGTGGCTGACGACTTTTTTTTTAACCAAAATTGATGAAACAATTTTATTTTTTAAAAGAGATTCTCATTTTTCCACCAATATAAATTATTCTTTACTTTGAATTTAATAAAAATATATTATTCATTTTCTATTTGAATTACGACTAAATACCTGATTGATAGGCTAATTGAAAAACATCTATAGCTTTCAAATAGTATCACATTTTTTAAATTAGAAACATGCATCAAATTATATGCTTTGCATACTATAGGATTAAAAAAAAAAGAATTTCATGAATTTTTGACCAAGTTAAGGTGGTTAGACATACGAGTTTTTATATTTTTAAAAGTTATAATAAAAAAATAATAATTAATTATTTACTTGGAAAAAAATTACAAAAAAATATGCATCACATCGGGACATGAGTCCTCTACTTATATCCAAGATATTATAAAAAAATATTATCATTTTATTGTGGTTAGGGTGGTTAGACAGACACCCACTTCTTATTTTTTCCCTGAAATTTAAGTACTACTACATTGAAATTTTGAATTGTCACCAAATAGATTTTTATTTATTTTAAATAAACCTAGTAGTTTAGAAACTGCATTCAATTTTCTATAGATTCTATTCTTACATTTTTTTGAAATAATATAGATAACTTATTCAAATTATTATGTCAAGTTGCCTAACTTTGATTTTTTGAATTTTCTTTGCCACTTAAGGGCCTATTTTTTCCATGATGATCCTACACATACCTTTCCTCTAAGGTTCCATGACAATGTTACTAAAAGATCTAATAATCAAGAAACTAGAATCATTTCATTAACTATAAAGATATCATGAGTTATCTCACAAACAAAGTCCATTTTAAACCACCACATTAAATGATTCTACATTATGAATTTCCATAACATGTCATCAGATAAAAAATATTAAAGATCCTTTCTAACAAATACATATGCAAAATTCATTACATGAGAGTACATAAAAATATTTCACATCATTACTTTATTTACAATAATTCTTCCTTGAGTACATGTTGGAAGAATACATCATATTACAATAAATGGTGCAGTTGATATACAGTCCATTACAAATACATGAAATATAGTCCTCTTAAACTGGAACATGAACTAGAATCTGCAACACAAGGAAAAACCTCCATGCACACAAACATGTGGAAAGGATACCCAATGGAGGAAAAAACACCAACCTTCCAATCATGTGGAACCCTAAGGTCCACCCCTTGCGCTAGGAGATAACACAAGGTCCCATTACAACAAACACTCAAGAAGACAACAAGCTAACATAAACAAGGGATCTACATGGCTCAAACATAACACTCCTAACAACATTAACATCACATAAAACAAATACATCACTTCCAGAGGCATACACACAACAGAAGGGGAAAACATAACTAGGGAATGCTAGATTGCCGTAAGGAGGAGTATCATCACATAGCTTAATATGGGTTATCCTAGTAGATTTTCCTAGGCCTCGACCCCCATCCTAGGTTATCCTGGAAGCCTCTATTGATATCCAACCTCCATACAAACTCATGCAGAATAAATGTACCTTTCATGAGGAAAAGGCAATTGATCTTTCCATTCTAGGGCTTCCCATATCATCTCAAGCCTAAACGAGCACTTGATCCATGAGTGATCATATCATTATCTTGATTAATGTGAAATCTACCCATCCCCTTAATTCATTATTATGGTTATCACTAGATTACGAAAACCCTCGAATTGGTTATTCGGGACACTACTTTGGGTTATGGCCTCATTCAGAGCCACTCCCCCTACTTGCAACTAGAAAACCCTACACATCAAGTAGGAATATACAATCTTGCATAGTTAACTTAATCACATGAATCCATACATAATGCAAGGCATTGAACCTCTTGTACACATATCACAATCACAAGAATCTATACACAATGCAATGCATTGACCCTCTTGCACACAACTTGAAAAATTACCAACCACTTCCAAGTGAAACAAACATAAAACCCATAAATATAAAAATACTCTCTCCTAAGCCTCTAGATGCCAACCTTAACCACTTTGCACAAAATACTCCCACTATCGAACAATAACCAAAATCACCCCTATTTCCACTAATCAAACACATTATTCAATACAAGCAAACAAATAAACAATGCAACCATGAAATCAACATCTATTAACCAATCAACTATTAAATGATTATGAAGGAAATCAACAAGTATTAACTAATAAAAAGATGATCTAATTCATTATCTAAACAATTTCTTCAATTATCTAAATATAATTAAATCAATTTTCCCTATTTATTTATTCACTTCACCTATCTGCATAATAATTTAATCAGAAGGTAAAAATATTATTTTTCTAACACCATACTTTATATACATGTATACATATACATATATATATATATATATACACATATATTAGTGTATATATATAGATATAAATGCATATGTATATATTATAAACTGAATCTTGTTTTCAATATAATGAATAAGATAATAATGTGGTAAGCACATATATATACATACATATATAAATATACATATATATATAAATAATTTAATACCAACATAATGACCATTCAATG